>NW_020769323.1:18408577-18448498 GCF_900518735.1 Pseudonaja textilis
GAAGGAAGGAAGGAAGGAAGGAAGGAAGGAAGGAAGGAAGGAAGGAAGGAAGGAAGGAAGGAAGGAAGGAAGGAAGGAAGGAGAAGAAATAAATCCTTTTTCTATTCTGCATCATTTATAGATTTTACATTATAAACAGAGCGTTCTTCTGGATAGCCACTTTGATTGGCTCATACCTACATATTTCTAAAATTAAGGGTGCCATATTTGAGCTACATAACCCTGACCACTAGAGGGTGCAAAAGGTAAGCATATTCTGTATCTCTTTGGTGCCATCTAATTATTTGTAACAATTTTTACAGCTCAGACAGAGTATGCAGATAGGTTCTGCCTAAAACTGTACGGTAGCAACACTGTTTCTTTATTTTGTTCTATTCATGTCTTTCCCCGCTGCTCTAAATGGCTAGCAAGAACATCAGAACTTGAGATCAAACCAATAATCCTGCTTAAATAAAGTACAAAATCATAATTAGCACAGTCTAATAAATTATTATTGCCAAAAAGCAAATCAATTAAAAGATACTTTTTAAAAAATAAACAGCACTCATGACTTAAAAACATCCTTTTTGTCATTGGCTTAAAAGTATACAGCTAATGAAAAGAAAAGAAAAATTGAGTTGTCTAGAATGGCATCATGTGTAAAAAGAGGAAAATGCTACCTTAGTTCTTTGTTGGCAAAAGAACTAAACAAACGGATTGGCAATAAGATTAATCTTCCATTATTCCCACAATATGCTTTTTGGCTGTAGAAAAGAAATGGCTTTTAGTTTAAGAAAAACACAGTACAATAGCACACCTATTCTTCTTTTAAAGAGACTTTGCAAAGATGAAATGAGGTTGCTATTCTTTTGATAGTATTTGTACCTTCTAGTACTTGTACCACACTTGTGTGTCATTGTTCAGTTTAGTCACTAGGTGGCATGAGACTTTATTGTTCTTATTTATTTTATTTATTTTATTTATTTATTTTATTTTGCTTGTCAATTGCTTACAAGGTAATAGGTATAAGTTAAAACATAGTTATGAATACATGGATACATATAAGAAAAATAAAAGAAACAATAGGACAGGGGCGGTAGGCACGTTGATGCGCTTATGCACGCCCCCTACAGACCTCTTAGGAAAGGGGTGAGCTTTGCTTCCCCCGCCCCTTCACTCTCCTAGCTATTCTCTATGATACAGCTGCCAACCTTTCATATACTAAATTCTACTGTTGTTCTATTACTATACAGATAGTCCTCAACTTATAACCACAACTGAGCCCAGAATTTATGTTGCTTGGTGAGTTTTGCCCCATCTTACAGCTTTCCTTGCCACATCGGTGAAGTTTAACGTTGCAGCTGTTAAATTTGTAACACTGTTGTGAAGTGAATCTGGCTTCCCCATTGGCTTTGCTTGTCAGAAGGTCACAAAAAGGGATCACACGACTCACCCCCACCCTGGGACACTGCAACTGTCATAAACATGAGCTGGTTGCCAAACATCTGAATTTTAATCCCATGATTATGGGGATGCTGCAAAGATCGTAACTGTGAAAAATGGTCCTAAGTCACTTCTTTCAGTGCCATTGTAACTTTGAGCAGTCTCTAATTGAACTGTTGTAAGTCAAGGACTACTTGAATTTACAATTTATATTTCACAGGCTTTATCAACATTTAAAAGATCCAAAATATGTGATACTGGTTGAGAATTATGCTTTGAGAGAGTCAATGTGGCATAATAATAATAGCATTGGAGTAGGATCAGGGAAATTCAGATTCACATTTATCTTTAGCCATAAGCTTCACTGACTGACTTTGGACCAGTAACCTAAATCTATCTCACAGTGTGGTTGACTGGAGGTAAAATAAAGGAAGACCTCCAAGTAAGATCTCCTTTAAAAATGTATTCTTTTAAAAAATTGTAAGCTGTCCCTTTGGAGTCAGGCAGCCTTAAAATCCAAGAAATAAAATAAATAGACTAAGCTGCTTTATCTTCTGGGAGAAAAAGTGAGATGCAAATATTAGTTTTTCTTAAAGGCCTCCCTAATCTTTTTCTTATCACAACAACCATAAACTCTGGGCAATGCACAAACAGGCTTTGAATATATAAAAGTGGAAATATTAAAGTTTTCTGATTTAACAAGTTGAAAGAGATATGAACTTTTTATATATTTTTTTCAGAAAGCCAATTGTTAACATGCTGAAAAAAATCAAGATTTTCTTACTGTCTTCTCTGCTTAAATTTTTTGTTTGTTGCATGTTGACAAATCTCCTAGCATTTATTTTTTTAATTGTTTTAATTGAAGCTTGGATATAAGTATATTAGATAGATATCTTGTCCCATTGTCTCAAAAAAAAAAATCAAATAGTACATATCTCTGGATTAAAATTTTACCCTCATTAAGAATTCTAATCCAAAATACCTTCCATTTACTGGAGTTTTGCTGAATCATCTTATAATATTTTTTTAAAAAAATATGCAATTAATTTTGGAAGAATAGTAAAAAATGGAAAGCTTTGTCCCCACTTATGAAAATCCATACAAGTTAAATCTCTGGGCCTGTCCAAATAAAGATAATTTACCAAAGAGAAGAATTTTTTGTTTTGGTTTTAGAATCAAAGATTCTTCACCTATGCCCCCTAATTTCATCTTTTTTTAAAAAATACAGATCAAGGAGATTCCTCTGTATGGGAAGAAAAATTAAGAACACCCCCAAAATGTACAGAACTTTTTTTGAAATGGAACAAGTTGGTTTATAGAAACTTTGGGGGAAAATCAACTAGCCCGAAGACAACAATTGCAATCTGTATTTCTGATCTACAATTTTGATACAGTCCCAAGGCTTAAGAATTTTTTTCTACCCCTTTTGTCTTTGTAATGTCTTCTGAATATTTCCTCCAATGTTCTGTATTAACATTCTTGAAGACTCGCATTCTGATTGGTCCACCCGGACCACAACCCGATTGGTCCATTAAATGACTGTGATTGGAGCGCTAAGAATCTACCGCGATTGGCCGAGCCGATCGCGGGAGATTCAAAGCGCTGCCATTGGCCGCCGAGCTGCCAGCCGGCTGTATAAAGCCAAGCGGCTCGCACACTTTAACTGTCCTTATTCAGATGCTACAATAAAGAGCTGATTGTTCACTTTTGCGTCTCGCCTCTTATGTGACCCGATCCACCGATCTAACACTGGCGACGAAGGTTGGATAGTGAGGCGAGGACCAACTAGCACGTGGCAAACGGTGACCAGCGCCCTGCAAGATGGCCAGCACCCTGCCGCCCGCTCCGTTCAACCCAGCAACCGAAGACTGGGAATCCTACATCGATCGCTTCCAGATGTTTCTGGAATGCAGCAACCTCAAGGACGCCAACGGCCAGAGGAAACGGGCAGTATTCCTAACACACTGCGGGCCCGCGGTGTTCAAAATGGCCAAGGCACTGGCAAAACCCACCAACGTCAAGGAGATGGACTGGGCTGACCTCGAGCCCATCCTGCGCCGCCATTACGCCCCTACCGTGCCCATCCTCATTCGTAGGCACGACTTCTACCGCTGAGATCAGCGCGAAGGCGAGACCATCGGCGACTTCGTGGCCCAGCTGCGGAACCTGGGAGGCCCCTGCGAATTCCCCGACCTGGACCAGGCGCTTCGGGACCGAGTCGTCCTCGGACTCTGAGACCCCGTGCTGCAGAGCTGGCTGATGGCCAGAGGCAACATCTCCCTCGCCAACGCCCTCGCCGAGGCTACCGCCGCCGAGGCCACCCGCCAGTCAGCAGCCCGGATGAGGCAAGCCAACACGACCGAACGGCCACCGACCAACGAAGCGACCCCCGCCACCACGAAGCTCGGGGAACCCAGCTGTCGAGAAACGACCACGCATCATGGCGACTTCGAACCCCAATCCGACACCGAGGACGAAGACGAGGAAATCCATCGGCTGCAGACCGAGCGCGACCGCCGGGATCGCAGGGGACGTAAGTCGAGTTTCCATTGCGCCGGTTGCGGCGGCGATCACCCCGCTCCGAATGCCGTTTTCTCGACGCCATCTGCAGGCACTGCGAGAAGCGGGGACACATCGCCAAGGTGTACCACAACAAAAAGAGCTACAGCCCGCAGCGACGAGGAAACAGCCCACGATGATGAGATGGCACCCCCCCCAGGCACCGAGACCGACCGACTGAGAGCCGGTGGAGCCGCGACAGCCGCAGCAGACAACTCAGTGAAGCACAGCGGTGCGAGGAAACCCACCAGACGGTCGTCATCGGCCATTCATCAACCATGGACGCCCGAAAGGTACACGTGGCCCTGTGCATCGAGGACCAGCCCTGCGAGATGGAAGTGGGCTCTGGGTCTCTTGGTCTCAATGGTTTCTTGGCACACAATCAAGCGTCTAGTCCCTACCATCCGCCGCAACGAACTAGACGACCAGAAGCTAATCCTGAAAGACTATCAGGGAAATCGCATCCCTGTGGCCGGCATCGGGCACTTTAAGGTCACGTTCAAGGACCACACCGATATCTTGCCACTCACAATCGTGGACCGGGACCGCCCCAGCTTGCTCGGCCTGCAATGGTTTGCCCCGCTGGGCATCGAGGTGACTGGCATTCATCACACAGACGAGGCCGACTGGGAAGCGACGCTCGTAAAAGAATTCCAGGAGGTCTTCGACAACTCGCTAGGCAAGTACCGAGGGCCCCCTATATCTTTCAACCTTAACCCTAACATCGCCCCAATCCGCCTCAAACCCCGGCGAGTGCCTTTTGCGCTCAAGCCGAAAATCGACGAGCAACTAGACAAGCTCGTCGCGCAAGGGGTACTAGAGCCCATCGACCATGCCCATTGGGAAACGCCCATAGTCACCCCCATCAAACCCGATGGCTCCATAAGAATTTGCGGGGACTACAAGGCCACCCTCAATCACGCGCTGCAGCAAAGCGCCTACCCAGTCCCAGTAGTACAGCACCTTCTGCACTCACTGGGGGGAGGCCGGGTCTTTGCAAAACTCGACTTGGCACAAGCGTATCAGCAATTGCCGGTCGATGCGGAGACAGCCGAAGCGCAAACGATTGTTACACACCGGGGGGCTTTTCGGTGCAACCGACTCCAATTTGGAGTCAGCGTCGCCCCAGGAGTCTTCCAAAGTCTCATGGAGAGGCTCCTCCAGGGAATAAAAGGGGTGGTTCCCTACTTCGATGACGTGCTGATCGCAGCCGCCAACAGAGAACAATTGGAGACCCGTTTAAGGGCGGTGCTTAACAAATTCAAAGATGCCGGCCTTAAAGTCAAAAGAAACAAATGCCAACTCCACACCGAGAGGGTCGAGTTCCTGGGGTACCTCCTGGACCGGCACGGAATACACCCAACCGGGAAGAAACTCAGAGCCATCAAGGAAGCCCCCACACCAACAAACAAGGAGGAACTACAGGCATTTTTGGGACTGCTTAACTTTTACAATGTTTTCCTACCCCAAAAGGCAACCGTGGCGGAACCCCTACACCGGTTACTAGATAAAGCGGCCATCTGGACCTGGGGGAAGCGGGAGGAGACTGCGTTCCAACGAACAAAAAACCTGCTGACATCGGACGCAGTCCTGATCCAGTATAGCGAGACCCTCCCGCTCACGGTAATGTGCGACGCATCACCTTTCAGCATCGGAGCAGTCCTCAGCCACACCCTACCCGATGGGAAGGAAGCACCCATCGCCTTCTTCTCCCGAATGCTGGCCAAGCCAGAAAGAAATTACAGTCAACTGGACAAAGAAGCCCTCGCGATCGTCGCCGGGGTGAAAAGGTTCCACGAGTACCTTTACGGTAGGAACTTTTCAATCATAACATACCACATGCTTGGGATACTTGCAGGGAACAAGGCCACCCCGAACATCCTGTCACCCCGGATGACGCGGTGGTCCGAGTTCCTTGCCGCATACTCATACGAACTGTCACACCGGCCCGGCAAAAACATTCCACACGCGGACGCACTAAGCCGGTCACCACTACCCGACCTAGACGACGACCCAACGCCCACAACGACGACCCTGCAAATTGAGACCCTACCCAGCACACTCTTAACTGCGCTAGACATTGCCCATGAAACAAATAAAGACAAACGGCTGGCGCGGGTATTGAGCTGGGTAGAGCGGGGGTGGCCAGAAAATGATGGCGGCGAGCAGTTCAAAGCCTTCCGAAACCGCGAAACTGAGCTGTTCTCACAAAGGGGATGCATACTCTGGGGCGACCGGGTAGTCATACCGGAAGCGCTGCAAAACAGAGTGTTGGCAATGCTGCATGAGGGACACCCGGGGATCGTCAAGATGAAAGCCCTGGCCAGAAGCTACACTTGGTGGCCAGGGATGGACAAACAAATCGAGGCATGGGTCACCGGCTGCAGCAGGTGCCAAGAGTTGAGAGCCAACCCCCCCGCCACCCCAGTCCTGGAATGGGAGACCCCGAGAGGACCATGGTCGCGAATACACATAGACTTCGCCGGGCCAACCAAGGGGCATACATTCCTCATCACCGTAGATGCTTACTCCAACTGGCTGGAGGTAAGCACTATGAGGGCAACAACAACAGAAGTGGTCATTGACAAGCTCAACAAACTCTTTGCAACGCACGGGCTACCGGATGTCATAGTGTCGGACAACGGGCCACAATTCACAGCACTGGCATTTGAGAAATACCTGGCCGAACGAGGCATCCGACACACCTTGACCTCGACGGCTCACCCGGCGGCGAACGGTAGGGCGGAACGGATGGTCCAATACACAAAAAAAGCCATCCAAAAAATCAAAACCGGCGACATCCAGGAAAAAATAAACAAACTACTCTTCATACAGCACATCACACCGAGCTCGACCACGAACAAGAGCCCAGCGGAGTTACTAATGGGAAGGAAACTGAGGTCCCCACTGGACCGCCTACACCCCACCTACAACCCAGAGAAACCCCCGGACTCCTCCAGCCGGAACCGGGCATTCAACATCGGGGACACGGTCTACGCGAAGAACTTCACGGGAGACCCCCTCTGGGTACCTGCACAAATAACACAGGTAACTGGGCCCCGATCATACAGACTCCAAACGACAGACGGAAGGAACTGGAAGCGGCACATCGACCAGCTACGGTCCAGACTAGCCGCCAGCACCCCCAACACCTCAACAACAACAACCAAGGAAAGCAGAGAGGGAGGGGAAGCCTCAACATCCAAGCCGGTAAACGACGGCAGGCCGGAATCATCAACGGCACACCCTCCAACACAAGCCGAACACCCCCCACCAGAAGACAGAAACGCTCAAATAAACCAGCCATACTCACCAGCAGACCTCGAACTGTCGCAGACGGGATCTTCACCTGGAAGGTACAGCCAAGCCAGCTCAACCAGCCCGGAAAGACCGAGCGAGAGCAACAGGAACCGCAACTCGACCAACCCAGGTAGTCCGGGCGGGAGCTGCGGCAACAGGCCCGGCTCACCCTTCCAGGCGGTTCCATCAGCGAAGTGGAGAGCGACGCGGAGCCCATCCGAACCGGCCGACGATCACACACAGACTGAACCGCGCAGGTCAGCCAGACAGATTCGGAGCCCCACCTACCTGCGTGACTACGTCACGACGCTGCGTCGGACAAAACCATGAGGGGAGGGGTGTTCTGTATTAACATTCTTGAAGACTCGCATTCTGATTGGTCCACCCGGACCACAACCCGATTGGTCCATTAAATGACTGTGATTGGAGCGCTAAGAATCTACCGCGATTGGCCGAGCCGATCGCGGGAGATTCAAAGCACTGCCATTGGCCGCTGAGCCGCCGGCCGGCTGTATAAAGCCAAGCGGCTCGCACACTTTAACTGTCCTTATTCAGATGCTACAATAAAGAGCTGATTGTTCACTTTCGCGTCTCGCCTCTTAAGTGACCCGATCCACCGATCTAACATCCAAGATCTGTTGTTCATCTAGCCAAATCATCAAAGGAGGCTCTAATTTATTGCATAAAATCCTGCATGAAGTTGTCCAGTTGTGGGTAATTGCCATCAATGATAGCTAGAGTAGTTGCATATAATGCTGCAGCAAAATGTGCCACAGACAGTGAAATATCTTGAGGGTGGCATGTTGTCTTCACTAATAAAGCTAAGATTCTTAACCTCTCTTGAAAGACAGTAGAGCCTTACAAGATTAATATTTTGCAAGCCTGGCTGTGTTTTTCCTTGCCTCCTTTTCATGCCCCAGTGAGTCAGTGAGGACTTAGTTCAAGTTTCTTTGTCACACCATTTCATTTCCCAAGGTTTAAAGACTGCTTCTTCCCTTTTTGTTTTTGTAACAGCTTCTGAGTGTTTTCCTCAAGGCTATCTCCATGGCTCTTTACAGTGATGTACTATAAAAACATTCATACAAGATTTAAGAAAACCCAATGCCAGAAGAAAAAACAACCATGCGGGACCTGCCACCCACTTAACCCAAGGCCAAAGAAAAGAGCCAGGTTTTCAGAGTTCTTTTGAATGAGGCCAGAGTGGGAGCAAGATCTATCTCTGAGGGGTGATGTTCCAGATGGCAGAGAATAGGCCAGAAGCAATGTCATTTCTTCATAAAGTCAGTACTGTGTTATACTTGGAAACTCAAAGCACATCAACCACATCATTTCTATAATCCTGTTATAAACAACAACATGCTTTAAAAAAAAGAATAGTCAAAGAAATAACTTTAGTGCAATATGATAAATATATCATCAGTTTAAAACTAATCGCAATTATTAGCCTCTTTTGTAGATTAAGGGTTGAGTTGGCATGATTGATGGCGTGCCTCAACCACCTAGTGAGAAGAGATTTGAACCACTTCGCTTTCACTTAATGACTGTGTGACATTATATCACACATCACATGCCTTTAATGCAACTGGGATGGATGTCTTTGTTCAAAAGAATGGAATACAGCTGATTGACAGACATTTGCTAGCAGGAGTTTACTGGCAATTCTGCAAAATGGAATAAGTGAACACATCTGGGTTGATATCACATTTTCTCCTCAAGGAGAATAATGGAATTGAGAGCTTAATTTAAATGGGAATGAGATGGTAGAATGGACCATGCCAGTTACAGTTAATGACAGTAATTTGAATACTCCCCCTCACAGGCAAAATAAATAAAATTATTATTGTTCTTGTTCTGAAATATGTTTTTCTCCCCCTCCTTTCCCATGCAATCATTTCTAAAAGCAGTTGGCAGTAGAGATGAATAAAAATACAACAATAAAAACAAATTAAAATAGTACAAAAATGTATTCAATGGGAAAAAAAATGAGAGAGCAAAGACAAAATAACAAAACAAAAATGATTCATGTAATATTCATACAGAGACTGCATGGATGAAGAGATAGGTCTTGAACAGAGATAACAATAAGCATCTCATGAATAACATAGTAGAGATCAATCCAGATACAAGACCATCACAAGGAAGGCCCATTTCCAAATAACTGAAAGGCAGAAAGTGAAGAGAAACTAAAGAGCCTTTGATGTGGGTGAAGGAGAAGAGTGCAAAAGTTGGCTTGAAACTCAACATTAAGAAAACTAAGATCATGGCATCTGACCCTCTCAATTCCTGGCAAATAGAAGGGGAAGAAATGGACGTAGTGACAGATTTATTTTCCTAAGCTCCAAGGTCACCGCAGATGGGGACTACAGCCAAGAAATTAAAAGATGCTTGCTCCTGGGGAGGAAAGCTATGACAAATCTAGACAGCATACTAAAAAGCAGAGACATCACCCTGCCAACAAAAGTGTGTATAGTCAAGGCTATGGTTTTCCCACTTGCAATGTATGGCTGTGAAGTTGGACCATAAGGAAGGCTGAGCGCCAAAGAACTGAGGCATTTGAACTATGGTGCTGGACAAGACTTCTGCAAGTCTCTTGGACTACAAGGCGATCAAACCAGTCAGTCCTAGAGGAGATCAACACTGACTGCTCTTTAGAAGGGTAGATCCCGAAGGAAGGCCTGAAAGAACATTGTCTATGGGGTCATGATGGGTTGGACATGATTGTGTGACTAATAACAACAATGATATTACTTATTGAGAAGTCTGTAATGGGGAAAGTGCTCTGTCAAGCATTCATCTCATGTCAAAGCAAAATCCTGGATCAGGAGATGATTGGCAGATACATCTGGGTTAACCACAGGATCATAAACCCAGGATAGCCCTACGGACAGCACACTTAACTTATATGACAGCCGGCTACAATGCAAACAACAATATTGCTGCTGGATTAATGACTATTGGGAAAATTAGACTTCCAACATGGTGATTTTTTATTTTTCCAAATGAACAAATCAGTGAGAATCTGGAGCAGGACCGCGATATATTGTTTATTTTAGTCCTTTAAAACTTGATACTCTGAACAGCCAATCCAATGCTTTTAAATTATACAGTTAAGGGTAAATCCACAATCACTGATATGAAGGCAAATTTTTAGGTTTTTTTTTTTAAGCAGAAAAAATAAATACTCCATTGGATGCCTTCATAATCAATCTGACATTCTGATCCTGATTGATCGAAACGATTCTCCTTTTCCTTATTTTACTGTGAGCTGTTGCTTTTTGGTTTCAGCAACAAAGCAAGGCATTGCAGAATACTACTATTCTCTTGGCCAACTAAAGGAAATAGATTAAATTGCAAAAGGATTCTATAGTCACTGTTGTCTGCATGGGATATAAAAAAATACGCTTCAATTATTTTGAGTGACATGTCGTGTTTTTTTGTTTTTTTTTCTGGTCACTCTGATAAAAGTCTTTTTTTAATACTCAGACATAAATAAATAAAAAGGGTTTTTTTTTCAAAAATAAAAAGATGAGAAACCTTTTAATCAAAACTCATGGGTTTGTGAAAGAGACTTTGATATCTGTCCCTGGATAGATGTGCCTAACCTTTAGAGAACCCCATACTGTCTGAGATGTTCTTTAACTTTGTTTGTGTCTTATTTGTGATCCCTTACTTTGTTCATGCTAGGAAGAAGCTGGCAGGAGGTGGCTGAAGGCTTCATTGGAGATTGCCACCTCCTGCTGCTTTAGTTTTCTATTGGCTAGCTATTATTAAAGTTAACTAGGCAACAATAGAAAACCAATAGGAAAACCTTGTGGGAAGCAGGTTTTTCACTGTCAACTCAAATTCCTCAGGCTTAAGTCTCCGGTAGTGATTGTGGGCCCCATACCTGCTGTTAGTTTTTCTCCCCCTTCTCCTACTAATTAATCCCTGTAAAGCAAGAGAAGCAAAATTAATTGTTTTTCCTGGCCCAATGTGCATGTTATGTGATGGAATTGGGATCAAAGGATTCTAGTGCTGATTTATGTTATGTATTTGTCTAAAGGCATGTCGTATCCTGGGGCAAGAGTATTAAGGCCAGACTTAACAGAGCTATTTTAATGACATGGATTCTCCCCCTCCACCCCCTTATTAATTTTTAGATTGTTTCACGAATGCTTGAGACATGGGCCTTTCTGGCTGGTGTTGAAAAACACCACAAGAATAGGCTCACTAATAATAATAAACTGCATCCTATTTGTATAGATGTTGCTCTATGGGGAAAGGAGAAAGAAGGTTTGCTGCTTAATGAGCATGAAGTGAAGAAATGTGGACATTTCATGATCACAACAAGGATTATTTGACTTTTACCACAGACCCAGCAACATCATTAGCAAATGCATAGCAAGTTTGCTAGAAGGGGCTTTGTTCTCAGGATATGTGTGTGCAGTTGTGCGTGTGCGCGCATGTATGATTGGGAAAGGGAAAGAAGAAAAGCAGTTAATTTAATTAATGTAATCAAATATGTGCCTGAAATTATAGATGGGTAGGGAAGAGTGTATTGTTTTTAAAAATTGAGTTTTATACTTGAAATGGAAGAGTAATTTTAATTAATTCTCCTTTCTACACTATAATTCTATTTCCCTTGATCCATTTTCGGTCAAGGATTCTATAAGATGAGAAGTTTTCATATAACATAATGAAGGGGCATAAATATTCTCTGTATTTATGGTCTCTGACAATCTTTGACTTTGTCTGCCTTTTGGTGGCAGCCCTGAGCTGTTCAAACTTAAAGCTTCTCTCCACCCAATTAAAGCTGTGCCTGTGGTGCTTCCCCATTGTGACCTGTTGGCTACTGGCCCTTCCAGTAACCAAATCAAAAAAGGAGGAGGCTTGGGTCAGGCTCAGCATCAGGGCAACGTGGGAGCTCCGAGGGGGAAGAGGGAATGGAGCTAGCAGAAAGAGCGACAGAGGCAGAACCAGGGCCATCGTCAGCCCTCAGATGGTGACTCAACAGCCCCTGGGGTCTGGGGGTGACTGATGAGGAAGAGGAGGAACAGCTGGGTCCGGTGCCTGACACGTGGCTGTGCAGAAGGTAGAGAAGAGGAGAGCAATCGAAAGCCATGGGCGGATCCTGGAGAGGGAAGAGCTACCGCTGCTAGCGAGGCCCCACTATAGCTCTGGGGATAAAAGGCAGGGGGAGGAGATGAATAGGTGTGGAAGACCTATTCATCTTCTGGCTGGCTGGACTTTTTAGCCTTTAAGAAAATTTTTTTGCCTGGGCTGCCAGCATTCCTAGTAAAGGAATCTTTTGAGTTCATGTTAGAGGGTTTGTCGTGTTTGGGGAGCTGGGTCTAAACACCCATGTTCAGAGCTCTTCAGGTACACTAGGTCAGTAATCTTTTCAGCTATGATGAAAATTGAATGAGGGTTTAACTTCTCTTTAACTTCAGGAAGTTGGAAGCCAATGTGGTCTGCACACACATTGACAGAATGATAGGGCTGAGGAAGACCTTATTGTTCCTCCTAAATGTATCTCCAAAGCTACAAGTAATCATGAGTGAGAAGTTAGATAATAAAGTGAAGTTTCAATTGGGTTTCTTAAGACTAAGAAACTTTTGCATGCTAGGAATGACCAGAGGCCATTACTAGGCAAGCTTTACCATTTTGGCATGAGTGCATGAGGTGTCACTGCATGTGCAGGGGTTAAAAAAAAAAAACAACTTGTGTTATAATGGCATGATATTTGCTTTCATCATTTAAACCCAGCATTATTATTTTTTTCCAGATCATACTAGGGCAGTGGTCCCTCCAGGAATCATCACTCCCTAAGAAAGATGGAGGTTTCTTTTCAGAGTTCTCACAGAGAGTAAAGAATCTTATTTGAGTGTCAGGGAATGATCAACTTACCTTCTTCTTTTCTTCTAAATCACCAATATAATAATCTCAAGCAATGTAAAGATTCTCCTCTCCTACCTTTCTTTTTTCTATGAATCTTTATTATTGGGCCAAATGTAGGACAGGCCTTGTACTAACCCAGAGTCTACCTAGTTGTCTTTTTATATATATAAAGGGGATAAAGGACACAGATAAATTCCCTTCATGTGACCTTCCCCTAAGAATTCACACTAATTAAGTTTCAGAGAATGGAGGTCAACCTTTAGTCTTCATATCACTTGTAAACATGAAGTATTTTTTAAATCAAGAAGAAGAGAAAAAAAACCAAGGGAAATTGATGTTTCCCATAATTTTGATAAGAACCTAACCTGCTACCTTTCCATTTGCTCTATTTGAAAGTTCTTACTTTTTGAAAAGGATGGCTTACAGTATGTAGAGCTGATATTTGCCCAAAATGAATATGAACCAAGTATTTTCTAATTCATAATTGAAATCTCAACTTATAATAAATACATTAATAAGAACTTATTACTTAATATTAGTAAAACTTTCATTAATAATGAAATTTCATGGTTGGGATGAAAAGATAGCTCTAGACATTTCCTCTATTTCTCTTTTCCTCTTAAACACTAACATTGCTTTCTTTTAGTGTATTACCTTTTTCTAGGAACTTCCAACAGTTCTGGCTACTAGAACTGTTACCTCATTGTTACCTTTCATCTTTGTTTGCAAAGCAAACCTAAACAAAAACTTCTATTTCAGACGAAGCTGCAATGATTTGTGCAGCAAAAGATATTCTGAATCCTTGAACCAATTCAATGACTACCATTTCCTATTTTATTGCAAAGGGGCATCAATATTTCTATTACACTTCCCTTTCACACCTTCCTGGCAGATTACAACAAAGGAACAGATAGACTGGCTTTGTTTCAGACTGGCACTAAAACCAGTCTAATTTGCTCCATGTGGTCACAGTTTTTGTCTTAGCAATAGCAATAGCACTTAGATTAGGGCTGTCAAACTCATGGCCCCTGGGCAGGATGAGTCACACGCTGGCTACACCCACACCCGGTTTAGTGAAGGGGAAAAGTCCCGATACATCACGTTATGTCACCAAGATGACATGAGCTTGATACCTCTGAATTAGACTTATATACCACTTCATAGTGCTTTACCTCACTAAGTGATTTACAGTGTCAGCATATTTCCCCCAACAATCTGGGTCCTCATTTTCCTGACCTTGGAAGGATGGAAAACTGAGTCAACCTTGAGCTGGTGAAATTTGAAGTCCTGACAGTGAGCTAAATTAGCCTGCAATACTGTATTCTAACCGCTGCGCCGCCACAGTCTTGATCACACCCAGCACATCATGCATAAGAGTAAATAGTTTCATCTGAAGGACAAATTGCAAATTGTTTAGCATTGCATAATCAATACAAAAATGAAAACAAAATGAACTATATATTTTGCAGGACCTGCAATAGAGTTGTCGACAAAGCCTATCTCCTATTTACTCCATCATTTAGTAGGGGACAAAGATGTAAAGTCAGAGACTTATGGAGAAGCTATTGTAAGCACTGAAAACTTTCCTAATAGTGTACCACAGCAAAGAAGATAATATCTCATTTTATTACCTCATACTCACTATAAACAATTACATCATTAGTGGCACACGCTTGACACAGCAATATTTACTTCCTGGCAGGGAGTTCACTAGTAACCATAGCATTCAGCAATAGTTGTTCCCATTTCAGTTGAAGCTGTAGATGGAAACAACATAATTCCTCTTCCAAGAGAAATAAAAATGTTTCTTTATTAATGTGGGAATGTAAGGACTTAACAAGTACAAAATGGCTCCAGATCCTGAATCCTTCTCCCTTTTCCCTAGCAAATTGTTGTTATTTCTTTTTAAAGATGTTATTGTATATTAAACTTTATGTTTAATGTAACATGTAGTTTGTCCTGTCACATAACACAAATTATGGCAAATGCTTCATTTATTTTAGATGTATTTGTTCTATACAGCACCAAGATGCAAAAGAGATGAACGTTTCAGAAATACCAAAACAAAACAATTAACTGGATTTGTCTCCTTCTCTCTTTTGCCTTAATGATTCTTTGCTATACTTCATTAGCAATACTCATTACTCATCACTGCCTACCATGCAAAAGGCAATTGCATGCGGAGTTGTGTATTTTTCCTTAATAGTTCATGCTGAGTCAACACCTCGTTCAGTGTCACTTATGCAGCTTTTATAATGAGCTCCTAAAATAAACACAAAAACAATTAGCTTTATGCATATGACAAATTATTCATGCTCCATGGATAAACAATCAGGAGAAAGCAAAGAGGCTTGTAAGACTTTAGTAGACAATTGGCAGTCCCTCATTACCCCATTGGTACCCATTTGCTCCTAAGATTAAGGGTGAATTTTGATGATATGCTGTTCTTCCTTTTCATCTGTTCAGGATTCAGTTTATTTATTTATTTATTTATTTATTTATTTAATTCAAGTCAATTAAATTCTATCCAACTTCAACCAAAATGAACATAAGGACTTCTGCATCCATGTTGTGTTTGTTTTTCAAAAATGTCTGTTTGGAATGCTGGATTAGAGAGACTCTCATTTGATTCAACAAGTCTTCCATTAACTGGAAACAAATGAATTTGGCAGCATGAGGTGGGGATGTACGCAGGGGTGGGATTCTACCAGTTCGCACCTATTCACTAGAACCGGTAGTTCTAAGCAGTTTTGGAAAACTGGTTGTTAGAAGAAATTACTGTCCTAATCCTGTAAGAAAGACAGGAAGGAAACATTCTGGTGTTGCTTACAGAAACTGCCTCTCCCTTAACCCTTATTACATTCTTGGCAGGACTAGACTTCCTATCTCTGGAACTTCTCTGGAGTTTTTTTCCCCTCCTTTGTTGGTACTTTGCTCATATGGAGTGACCATTCAAAGTTACAATGGCACCGGAAAAAGTGACTTATGACCATTTTACACACTTACGACTGTTGCAGCATCCCTAGAGTCACGAGAGGCCAGGTGAGGAGATGTCTGCATCGATGTGAGTGATATTGAGTTGGCCACGCCCAGCCAATAACATGACCACCAAGCCATGTCCACCCAGTCACATGACCATCAAGCCAAGCCCACCAACTAAGCCACGCCCACAGAACCAGTTGTTAAAAAATTTGAATCCCACCCCGGATGTACGGTAGTAGTGACACTTTCTGATATTTATGAAGATTCCAGAATAGCTATCACTTTTGACACTGTTAATGTGATTTTGGGGAAAGTGTTTTTTTTTTCTAGAAGAGCTGGAACATTTCATTTAGACTCTATTTAATCACCAGATTGGTCCCTGAGTCCAAATAAGTCCAAACACATATAAAAGCAAATGAAAGCATTTTAAGGAATGTTAAAACAAGGTCACAAGAATTTAATGATGCAATCCATATTTACCAAAGAAACTCTAGGCTCAGTCACAAACAAGCCAGAAAAGACATGAGCTAATTCAGACACATGTCTGACATCTTCATTCTTGATTGTTGTACAGTTGGTGATGCACCGTATTCAGTTTCAACAATATTTTAGAGACCTTGGCAATAGCATGAATCACACTAGCACACAATACAATTTATTTTTACATGTTTTACAGATTCAAATCCATAGCTTTTCTTGTCTAAGTTATCTCTTTAAGTGGTAAGTATGTAAGTCAGTAGCAAGCACATCCTTCTGATTGCAAGTCTTCTTTTGACTTGAGTTAGGTATAATATCTTTGTAAAATATATTATCTAACCGCCAGTGTTGTCTCATCATCATTTCTCTTCTGAAAAAAAAGTTCCCTGTGAAGATACTTTAAGAGATACTTGGAGGAGAGTCTTCACTGTATTCCAGAACTTAGGATGGCCCGTCTAACAAAATTATTCTTAAAATCAGCATTTATTTTAACCTTATCAGACCGTAAGTAGATGTGCCATGCAAATATTAATTCATGGTTCTCCACTTTAAGTACAGATAATCCCCAGGTTACGAGGTCCTCTTAGAGAACTTTCAAAGTTATGCAATAAACACCCCTGAAATTATGAATCTTGTGGCACCATGGCCTTTGAACCTGTTTTGGCTGGCAAAGTGCCAAGTGAGGCCCGCACAGGCCAAAATGGAGTGTTTTGGCTGGCAAAGTATTAAGCAAACCCAAGATGGTAGACAGCCTAGGAGTGGGGTTCTTCTCTAATCAGTTAGCCAATTCCCCAACAAGAGTAGGCCCTTGTTGAGACCCCTGACCAGGCGGCAGAGCCAGTATTGTTACAGATTTATATTGCTGCGCCGACCCTTGGTGGCACAGTGGTTATAATGCAGTACTGCAGCCCAACTCACTGCTCACTCTAGGGATTTGATTCTAAGCAGCTCAAGCCTTCCATCCTTCTGAGGTGGGTAAAATGAGGACCCAGATTGTTGGGGACAATATGCTGACTCTGTAAACCACTTAGAGAGGGCTGTAAAGCATTGTGAGGCCGTATATTAGTCTAAGTGCTATTGCTATTGCTATTTTAACAGTTTACCTATCAAATGTTTGGGCATTTCTCAATGCTTGGAAAATGAGATTCATTTAAAGTAAATACAGTTTATGTATTTTAAAAACAAACTATGCCTCATAATTTTCTTACTAAATTTGTTATTAATTGGTAGCCATAGATACAACCTTCTCCAGATACTTCTGTTTAGAATTCCAATGAGTCCTGGCTATTAATTGCAATGATGGAAAGAAGCTACACAGGTAGTCCTCCCTTAACTGCCACAACTGAGCCAGAAATTTCATCACTAAGTGACACAGTTGTTAAGCAAGATAGCATGGAGTTGTGACCTGCAATTTTACTATGAGCTATTCCTTTAACTTTTTTTGGGAAATTCGACTGAGAAGTATACAAATGGTGATTACATGACTGTGTGAAGTTGTGATAACCGTAAATGCCTACAGGTTGCAAAATATCTAGCTGTTGATGACAACCTTATGAGGATGCTGCAACAATCATAAATGTGGTTGTTATTTTTTCATAACTTGCTTTAATAACTTCAAATGGTTGCGAAACAGAGCAGTTATTAAGTGAAGACTGCCTATAATCTAAAATATCTGGTTGAGAATACATGGCAAAAATCCATTTTGATCAGGGAATCTTCTGGTTTTTATAAGAGATATGGAGTCTCAAATATTTACTTATTATATCTAGATTTCCTTAACTATCAATCCCTTCAATAAAAAAAACTTGAAATGCCAAGAGGATTCAAATACCTTGAAATACAGCTGCTTATACAGTCTCAAATCCATTGTAATTATTTAAAATAGTGCTGGATTTTTTTTTCCCCCAACACATAAAAAAATATTGTGTTAATGTATTTCCCACAGACAAAAACATAAGGCCAAATGTAAATGCTTATATAAGCATTGTTAATATGTTGGCTGCATGTGAAATCTCATTAGATAGTCTGAGAATTAGATTGCTTTCATCATTGCACTAAAAAGTGGCAGCATATCACATCAAGTAATTAGCAGTCAGTAAAATCTACGAAGTGTTCTTGCATTGTGAATTTGGAGACTTTGTTGTAATATTCCATAGAAGTGATTGACAGAGTAATTCTACATAATGGAAATTAAATTTAGAATTGCACTCACAGCTCATTCCAGCTTGTAAAAACTTCCCTACCAATGCCAAATCCCAGAGCTGAGACAAGGCTTATCAAACAGCCCTGCAAATGGAGTTAATGACATTCTCTTCATTCCTGATCTTTACCAGATTTTAACTTTGGCTCATTTGCTGAGAATTTTCATTTGAACAAAATCTGCAGTTTTGGAAAAGATTCTGGCATAGCTCCACTGGGGACTTATAACCCATTATGACAGGATTGCAGTTGTACCTTTATGTTTCAGATGCTGATGCCATATGATTTCAAAACTCAAGAGGGAAATAAAAAACAAGACAGAAAAAAAAATGTTTTCATCAAATAATATTATTCAGAAAAATAACAATTAGAGAGAAAAACCACGAACACAGAGGAATGAGAAGGCAGAACAAAAATGGTGACATTAAAAGAATATTTCTGAATGAAAAATTCTGCTGTGGATAACTAAATATTCTTTTTTTTTATTCACTGCCAATTATATTTAACACCCTTAGCAACTGGCCCAGGAGGCTTTAAAAAAGACATGGGGAATTTTCAACCCCCGGGCTAAATTTCTGCAATTCAGGTTTCAAAATTCTCCTGCTATGTCCCCCTTCTTGGATCATTCCCTTATGATTCTGCTTTTATTAACCACAAAAACTACACTGAAAAATATTCTTTTAATTCTGCACTTTCCATGAATAAATTTCACATGTACTCCAGCCCTTGAGGGGTGGTGTCTCCTTTTAGCATTTGTTTTATTTGTTCAACATTCTCCAGAACCCCTTTGTAAAATGGGAACTATGAGACAAAAGTTATTATTTATAGTAATGAGCTGTTCCAGGATATCTTTCTTGAGGAGTCAATATGTCAAAATGATGAGCATGACCAGGAAATCAAAACCTTGTCACTTTGAATAAGCATCACAAAAATATAAAAGGGGTAAAACTTGGGCACAGTAATCATTTTTACATCATGAACTTCCCAAGGCTTCTAGCGGGAGGTATGTGAACTGAAGAAAGTTCAGTGAAAGCAGGGCCAACAACCATAGCAAATATCCAGAATTCAGTGAGTACACCAGTTCCTTGAAAGCTCTCCAGATAAGGAGAGGATGAGAGATCTCCCACATGTGATCCAGACAGCTGCTCCTTATGAGAAGAATGCAGAACCATGGTTTTCCAGTATTTGAGCACTAAGAAATGATGGCATGATGGTTATGAGAAAGAACGTATCTTGCTCATAACCACATTGGAGATTTTTAAAGGACATTAAAATAGCAAAATTGCTCATTAATTACTGCTAAGCCATTAGAGACTTTTGGAGTGATAAGTTTGAAAATGCAATGTGAGTTTGACTTTTAATTCTAAATGAAATAAAACTTTAATTATTAAGCTTAAGAATTTAAAGAATGTGAAAAAACAATAAAAACTAAATAAGATTTTAATCCAAGAAATTTATCAAAGGACAAAGAATCCAAATAAAATTAGAACAGTGAAACATTAATTTATTACATTTGTGTGCTGCTCATCTCATCTTACAATAATAATGTACAAATACTTTCTTGTGGGAAATAGATCCTGCTTTGGGTTCCATGACCCAAGAAGACAGAACATGGATAAATAATATCATTATTTCACAAACTGGACACTGGCAGGGGACAAAAGATCTTAGATAGATGGAAAAAATATAGGCCTAAAAGATGGTTATGACAATAAAAATACCAAAAGGATATGTTTGAAGAATGAAATCAGAAAACAGTAGCCACAATATCACCAATATCAATAATAATGTATGCTTCCATAAATAGACTATGTCCAAAAGATGGAAGAAGTGTTAGAAAAAAGAGGATTTAAAAAAGACAGGCCAAGAGAAAGATTTAGAAAAGGATGTTTCACTGGATCTACAAAAGAAAATGGCTGAGGTTTTAAAATTAAAAAAGGAAATACAAATCAAATACGATCAAGAGGCTCACCTAGATAATTTTTTCCTTCTTGATTTACAAGAGACCTGTTAAAGCCTTAACAAATTCTATGCACTTGGACAAAGAAGAAATGAAATTGAATTCCATGACAATTTTGATGAAGTAAAGATTAAGACTGTTAGAAGTAAAAGAAGGAATATAAAGTTTGTATATTTGATCAACATATATTATAAGATACTTTGTTAGTTCTATCAATCCTTTTTGTTCTTTCTGTTAACACCAGGACTGAAGAGGATTTGTTTATAGATAATAACTGGGCTATGAGATGAAAACATAAACTTGTGTAACTTTAGAGAGGATGACAAATTATTAAATTTATTTGTGATGAAGTTTGAAGTTATCTTTTAATCCATGTATTTTTTTTCTATTTTCCTTTTCTTCTTTAAGTTTACTTTGCCTTAGATTTTATTATGTATGTATGCATGTATGTATGCATGTATGCATGAACATGTATATTGCCCTGGTATTACATATTTCTAAAATTTGTGTACTATGGTTGACTATCATGCATACGTTGGTATTTTACAAGTGAGAGCCTTATTTACTTCTAAGTAAACAGGCATAAGGTGGAATTTACAATTGATGTTTCTGTGTTGAATAAGCAAGCATATGAACAATTGGTGTTGTTTGCTGTGGTCCTAACTATTTTTACTTTGGCTCCTTCCATTATGGGTAAATATGGTCTTGTTTCCAAAGCAAATATTCCAAAGCAATGTTGTCTTTCAATGTTATATCTAGCTCTGTAAGTTGGATATGAAATATAGTAATAGAAGGTAATTTAAATAACAAAAATAAGCAATAAATTTTATTTATTACATGTAAGCTAGCTGTTTGCAGATTGCCTCAAAATTTATTCATTAGAAAGTAGATTAAATGGGATAGGAATGGGGGGAAAAGCCATGAAAAAAGACTAATATATGTGGTAATAGTAACACATTTATTTTCTTCTAAGATTGTCATTACAAATGCTACTGAGTACTGAATGTCATTTGGTACCATCCTAATGTGTTAGGCCTAACATTATTTGGTACACTCTGGATTCCTTCGATCAAACAGCGCCCTCTATGAGGACCCAAGAAACATGCCTTCACTGTCATGATGCTCTCTGGATTGAAGTTTCCCCTGGCTCTTCTCCCCAGCTTTCGTAAGATATTTGTAAGATATAAGCACATAGATGTTGTCTGGCTTTGCCATCTCATTCATTGGTTTTTTTAAAAATCTGGCTAGTATATTGTTGTTTGGTTTGTATTCCCTGACCCACTCAGTTTGATTGGAGCCAGGTGAGTCAACGAATGAATGAATGAATGAATGATAATAAATAAATAAATAAATAAATAAATAAATAAATAAATAAATAAATGCAAATCATTGTAAGTAAAGAGAATGACACTCAAGAAGGAAAGAAAGGAGCATGGGGGGAAAGTAATTTTGCTTTCCCTAAACAAGTGAGGGGGAAAAAGGGAGAATTGTGTCAGAATGCTTCAAATAAATATCTTATGAAGATAACAATGGATATGCAATTAGATATGTGTAACAATATATATATATATATATATATATATATATATATATATATATTGTTTCTAAATATATAGCTAACGATATGTGTGTATTTAGGCATGCCCTACAACTATACATAATGGTTTAGCTTGAAAAAATAGTGAATTAAGCCAAAGGTCATGCTGAAAAGGTATCAAGCAAAGAAAGCAAGACAAAAACCTTCATAGTATGGCCTTTTCTTTTGACAATACTTCAGAGGTAGGATTCTACAGGTTCTGTCCACTTCTGTAGAACCGGTTGCTCTGAAGAGCAGCAAACAGAGAGCATACATAGAACCAGTTCTATGTTTGTTGCTGTTTTGGCCCGCCCGCCCACTTAGGTTCTTACCTCACCTTTATTTCCTGACACAACATGGTTGAAAAAGCAGGAAAAAAGGGCTTTTCCAACCTCTGCGCACCCGCACGCAGCACTGCTCAGCTGTCCAGGCAGCTCAGCAGGTCGTAAATTTCACTCGCGCAACTCACATGACTTGCACGCATGCGCACATGCACTCACGATGCAGAGCGACCAAACCAGTAGTTATACCAGTCAGATCCCATCCCTGCAATACTTCATACAAAATCCCACCTGAAAATGCTGACTTCTCTGCAAAATTCAATAAGGAGATTGCATCTCTCTGAATGTGATATGAGTATTGAATGAACAAAACTCTGGCTCAATTTGCAGTGCAAACAGGAATTGCTTTGCATTATATTGAACCAAGAAGGGGAGGGAAGATGGACAAGTCCTTTTTGTAGTCTTCTTCCCCAGCATGGGTCTGCTTATCCTTATTCACATGGGAGCTTGTTTCTTGCTGAGATTAGAAAGCAGGAAATTCAACACAAACTTGTAAGAGGAGAAAAGAACAAGGAATTGCAGGCCATCTATTTCATTTAGACTAAGGTTATATTGGTACTGTACCTAAGTTGGTTTATAATAAATTATGCCCTTTTTGAAATACTTTCATAGTAGCAATATTCAGTTCAGACTTCAGGCTACTACTCCTCTTGGACAAATTTTACTGTGCCCTCCCAATTTTCTCTTCACTACTGTTTATGTCAACAGGTATGTCATCTATCTGGGAAATTATCATCATGCTTTGTTCAGACCTTAACCACTCTTCTATTTCAACAGTGCTATTAGAAATGATAAACATTGCCTTAATAGAAGTGACCAGAAATAGGTGGCAGCAACTGAAATTGCTTCTTAAATTTACAGTTATATCACATATAAATACATTTTTATTTAACTTATATGCCATATTCCGCCTTATAACACAAACTGAAAACTACCAGATTAAGTGATTTTAAAATCAGATGAGTTAGCATCTTTAGATTATGAGTTGGCTGATGAGATCTGAAAACTAATAAATTAATAAACATTGTAAACATTGTCACTGATTTTTATGTAGGATACTCTGGCAACTCATTTGGACTTCTCAAGCTACTGCAGGAGGACTGGACTGGTTGACAATTACATTTTTTTCATTTGCCTTCAGTTTATTTGTTTTTAAACCCTCCTCCATGACGATTTTGCTTTATATAAGTTCACAAGTAATTTTTTCCCCTGTGTAACAGAAAGTTTTCTTGCATTAATATGTATATGTGTGTGTGTGTGTGTGTGTGTGTGTGTGTGTGTGTGTTTTCATAAGTTTTTGCAGGTACTTACATGTATGGTATTCAGCTTTGTTCGGGTATTTTCCCAATATAGTTTACAAAAGTTCCATTAGCAGTCAAACAAATGCATAATTAAGAACTGACAAAAGTTCTCCTTAGACATTACAGAGACAGACCTTTGTTACAATATCATAATGACAGCTTAGACTGTGCACTCTGACAGTTATCTGATCATGGTTGCACTATGTGAAACCACATGTACTTTCAAACACTGCATAATTTGGCATATGAATTGGACTCAGTCTTTAGATTAGTACTCCTGGACTGCCCTGAAAGTAAAAAGAGTTTTCAGTTTGTGTACAATGGTGCAGTTGTCTTACCAAAGAGTGATATAACCCTGACAAGCAAAACTTTGAATTATAGTCAAATAATAATAAAATAGGATAGCCTTTGAACTCAAAGACATCACATTTCCAGCTATAACAAGACTAGAATCTCAAGGGGCAACCCTGTTTCTTTGTGAACAATGAGTTATGACAATTTGGGGCTTACTATCAAATTATTTCCTACCTGGATTAGTAGGTGTGAAATATGTTTCCATTCAACTTTCACTTGTTTCCTTGCTGATTACAGATTTTTTTTCCCAGATCACAATAGTGTGATACATCCATGTTGAAAAGATAACATTCAGCAATCTCCTTTAGAGCACACAGCAGAACTCCTGGTGCATGGTGCTGGTAGCATGAGTTATGTTGCTGGTGGCATGAGTTATCCTCCTACTGCATGTAGGTCCTTCAAGGAGGACCAAGTCTAGCTGGTACACAACTAGACTTGGTCCTTCTTGCCATGAGTGCCAGCTTCCCAACTAACAGTAGCCATGAATCCAATATGATCTTCAAATCATGGATCTAAATATAACAATCTGAGTTGGTAGTGGTGACAGATTCAAAGAAATCCAAATGTAAATGTAAATATCAAGCCCCCCTCCCCAAAAAGTAACTTGCTAAAAAGCTGCAGCAAAAAAAAAAATCATAATCCATGCTTTAGTAGGCAAATTCTTTGTTAAAGTTTGTGGGATGCAGATTGCAACTTTCAACGTTTTGTAATAATGATTGAGCAAAAGGAAACATGGCAACGTTTAGCTTCACCCCTCATTAGCCACCCAAGTGACAATTGTAAAGTTGGAAGTGGCAATCTTCATTCATCATGCAATTCAAACTTGGTTCCACATGATTTCCACAAAATGTAAGGAATATGTCATGGGCACCTGTTTGAATCAAATGAAGAGGTGGAAACAACTGTCTGGACCTCAACGAACAGACAAAACAAAAGCTTTTGTCATATTTTTAAAAGGCTTACCATCACTGGCAAGTATGCAGCAAATGTTGATTATTTAGAGAATTAAATACAGGTCAAATGACTTCATTTTAAGGTATATTCTTTCATTTATCAGGTAAAAGTTAAAAGGTTTCCCTTTCTAATCATGTCCAATAGATCCCTGATTTTTGGCAAAGGAAGCCAGCATTTTCCAAAGACATTTTTCATGGTCATGTAACCAACATCACTTTATGGCATGCCAATATGCATGGAACACTATTATCTTCCCATCAAAGTGGTACCTACCCGTGTTTCCCTGAAAATAAGACCCAGCCTTACATATTTTTTGCAACAAAAAAAATGCACCAGGTGTTTTGTGTGTGTGTGTGTGTGTGTGTGTTCCACTGATTCACCTTGTGGCGGCAGCACTGACAGCCCTGCCCAGCAGGAGCCTGCTACTGGCCCACTTCTTCTATAGCTGCTTGTTGCCGCTTACACAAACAACAACAGGAAAGACCTCTGATGGGGAAATGGAGGCCGGGGGCAATGCATGCATAAATCCCATTTCTCAGCTTCAGAGGCCTTTCCTGAAGGCTTTGACAGCAAAACTGAGGCCGGGGAAACACTTGCAAATAGTGGCAAAAGGCTGCAAGCAGCTTCAAGAAGTGTGGTGTCAGGGTAAGCGAGGCCTGGTAAGTAGGGCAGCTCCATCCACACTTTAGTTTAATTTTTATCTGTGCAAGTCAATCTACCCCCTGCACCCCAGAGTGGGCGGAGACTTATTAGGGCTAATTTTTGGGAGTAGGGCTTATATTGTGCATATGTGTAAATATCAAGCTAACACTTACTTTTGGGGTAGGTTGTATTTTGGGGGAAACATGGTATTAATCTACTCACATTTGGATACTTTTGAACTACTAGGTGGGCAGGAGTTGGGGCAAGTGACAGGAGCTCATTCCATTGCTCAGTGCTCAGGTCTCAAACCCAAACTTTTAACTTTCCAGCTGACAAGCTGAGCATCTTTTAACTGCCAAGTCTTTCATTTATTAGAATGATTAAAATTAATCTTAAATTAAATTAATTAAATTAATCTTAATTAAAATCAATATTGAAATTAAAATATCTCTATTTAAACTAAAATTATGGGAGCAGAAACATTACTTTTCTTTCGACCCTGATATTTATGGTACAATGAAAAAATACCTTTTAAAAAGCTTTAGCTTTCTAAGCTATTTCATGCATGCATGACACCCTGCTCCTGCCAAACACATACATAGTATACAAATATCATGACTGATTTTCCATTGTGATTTCAAAACATTCAGTGGGCAAGTCTAATTCATGTTCACAGCTTCACAAAACTGTAGGGAATTCATCTCTGTGTTGCTGTCTTGATGGCACCTGAGTGTGGGTAAGGTGGTTTGAGAGAATGGTATTTGGACAAAAGTTAAAGTTACTTCTTGGGATGTCAAAAGGAGAAAGAGTTTTGTCAGCAGGAAAGGAATAAAATCTATTGATACGTGTAGGATATTTTTGTTATAAATCTATTCCATTTCCACTTGTAAAAACTCTGTTTAAAAGTCTAATTAGAAAGAAAAATAAGATGAATGTGAAGAGAAATGCTGAGGCACAGCAATCCGCTCTGTCGCATGAATCAGCTGAGCTAAAAAACAAGGGAATATAGGAGAGGAAACGGGAGGGGTGGGTGCGTGGGGCCAGCTAGAGATGGTATTTGTTAGTTCTCTGAACTACTCAAAATTTCCGCTATCAGTACACCAAAACCAGTCTGAACTGGCTGAATACCACCTCTGATACTCAGTCCTTGCCTTTTGGAAGTATTGGGTCTGGTTAAGAGAATCTGTATCCCAAAGCTCTAACATTGCACATTTTAAAATGGTTTGATTAAACAGAATTCACTGGATCAATGGCAGATAACTTGCAAGCCTTCCCCCATGCTGCACCCGAGTTAGAAAATTATTGAAATCCATGAAAATTATAGTACAAGCTTGTTAAAGAGAGATCCAAAGAGAGAACTAAGGAGAAATTTCTTGACAGTGAGGACAATTAATCAAAAGAATGATTTGCCACCCAGAATTATTTGGGATACTCCATTACTTCAGATTTTCAAGAATAGAATGCATAACCATTTGGATGGGAGGGGGTTGGACTAGAAGTCCTTCAAAGTCCCTATCAGTCCTTTGCTTCTATATTTGAGTAGTGAAGCAAGCATCTTAACATTCTTTCACAGATTATTTTAGATTTTATTCTAGCTAGTTCATTTGTAGCCTACATAATCAGAAATTTAGTTATTAAACAAAGCAGACAATAGAATGCTTATATTGCTATGGCTGTTCACAAATTGAAATCATTGCAAATGAAATATAATTTCATTGGTTCTAGTGGAGAAGATTGTTTCTTTTGCTATTGAAATTGATATCCGTTTACACAGAAATGAAACAATCAATCTATTTCTGAAGAATATTGCTTTCATATGGGTTACTCAGAAGTGTGATTTGTTCTGCTTCTTTCTTAATCAATAGGAAAATGTCCATTTCAACAATGATGTACATTTCAATTGCGTTGTTTAATTTTATGATATCTTGAAAAAGATATGCATGATACAAGTAGCTGGAATGCTTGTACATTGAATGTATACACAATGACAAGTTCAACATTTTCACTTAAAACTCACTAGAGATGCCTGTGCCACTAATGAGCATACTTGGTGTGCTGACTTGCTGTTCGTCAAATGTGTAATCAAGAAAAACTTATGGCAATTTGTATAAACTATATTGTCACTTGAAAAATACTTGCTCTTTATATTAAGTTTATAGTTTAAATTTCAAAGCTTCAGTGCTTTGAGATAGAATGCAATGGCCTGGATAATTAAACCAGCCCAAATTTTCCATAGGGACTTTTCAACTGTTGATAATTCATAACTCTTTCTCTAATTACAGTTTTGAAGATTTACGTTTTAAGAGAACCATCAACAACATGCTTCTTTTTTTTTTAACAAATGGGGTGAGAAATCAATCTTTATTGTTGGCAATACAGTAAAATGGTTTCTTCTAAAATTGTATTGTTGTATCTTCATAATAAGCTAGTATATACTGGTAGTTAATGAAACATGAAAGTGCAGTGTAAATCTTCACTTAGTGCATGAATGATGACTCAACGTTTATAGTTTATAAAGTAAAAATACTCTTCTAGTGGGATTTATTCCATCTCCCACAAACATAACTATTAACCACTACACATAAACTCAAATGCACTAAGAAATTATTTGTGCATAATTCTTTTTTCCCTTCTATTTTATTTACTCACTTTGCTAGTAGTAATTTTTGATGTTTATTATGAATTATTATTATTTTAATATATGGTATATATTTAATTAAAAAAAACACCATCTTATATCTGATAATGTTGCATTCCCATTTGCTCATTAGACGCAATGCTTTTCTTCTTGTATGCACCAGCTGAAATCATGGCAAGCAATGATACCATGTTTGTAGTGTGTGATTGAATGGGCATATTCTTACTAATTAATTACTAACTAATTACTAATTACTAACTAATACATCATATTAGTATTTAATGTTTGTCTCTTTAATTACATGGTTAATGGACATTTATACATTTATGCATTTATTTATAACTTATTTATACATTTATACTTGAAATGGACATTGTAATTTCCAGCATAAAATATACTTATATTAACTTATAAACATTATACTTTATATACAGTGTAGAAAGACTAAAATTCCTTACCAATTATTCCAACATTCCAACAGGCCTCAACATTATTCCATTGTGGCCTGTTCATCCCTAATGGGTCAGATTATGCCCTTCAGTTGTTCGCCGCTGTTCTGACCCAAACCTTGTTCCAAGGAAACAAACACGAAACCGAGGTAACAGCAAAACCTTTTAATGTTTCTTTATGAATTCCGTTCCTTCACGGTTAAAAGGCTGTTTCAGGCTAATTGTCTCTGATAAGAATGAGCCTTGCCAAGGTTGTGCAAGGCTGCCAAGAACACTAGATACAATTACTAAGAAATATTTCAAACACAAAGAGTCTCCAAACACCAATCAAAATATTTTGAACGTCCACAAGGCTTGAGTGCAAAAATTTCTTTGCTTCCTGCAAAGAACTCCTGTTTCTCAGCTGGCTTTTATCTCTTAAGGGAAGGGCCATTACCTTGCAGCCTTACGTCTGAGTCTCCTGTTCTACTGCAGCTTCTCTTTCCTTCGAGCAGCCCTGTGCTCATGTGCACTGGGCACAGGATCCTCGGGGACCTCTTCATCACTGCTGCCAGCCTCCACAATCTCCGACAGTACCATTCCACTCCCTAATGCTCCTGGCCCCATCCCTGCATCACACGCAGGCCCCTCATCTGAGTCCTCACTCTCTGAGACCTCAGCCGTCCACACCTGCTGCCGGTGAACCACAACAACTACTAAATACTTATCCTTATCCTCTTATGGAGCGCAGAACAGAAAAAGAAACAATTTTATTTAATTGATTCTATTCTCCAAATACAGCAAGACAATCAAGTCTGCAGTGTGATAACACCTGAGAAAGCTAAAGTGGAACAGTCCAAATCACAAACAGGTAAATGTAATGTAAAATAACTTTCTTGTTAAAGAAAGGATCAATACATAGAGAACCATAAATTTGCCAGATGATACAAACAGTCAATAATGAGCACCATTTAATTTTAATCTGTTTGTTCATTCATTCATTCATTCATTCATTCATATATCAGCATATTTAACAGTGGTTGTTCTGCCTGCCAATAACACATTTTTGATATGCTATGTTTTGCTTATTCAGATTTAAGTTACATAGATATGTTTCATATGTAAATATTCAAGAATATGTGTGTTTTGTGTGTGTGTGTGTGTGTGTGTGTGTGTGTGAGTTCTGTCAATTCTAACTGAACATCTGGCACTACTGCTGAAGCACTCTCATCCAGATCAAGTTTTCTTAACTGGCTTCACAGCTCAGCCACCATAAAAAACAAGAGAGGCTTAAGGGTGCATTGCAGATATGCTGAGATTCTGCTTTTTAATTTAGCTGGTTAGCAATCATCTTTCTTTTTTTAAAAAAAATCAATTTCTATTAAAACACTGTGTCTATGAGCTGTGGGAAGTCAAGGATTGAAAAGAATGAAAGCAGTGTTGTGACGATGTGATACAATCTCCACCACTTTTGTACAGGCATTGTTATACTGCAAGCATATATACAATGTTTAAGGTTGCACTAACCTTGTTATGGCCAGCAAGTCCTCACTCCAGTCCGCTGTTTAAGTGGGAGCCGGGAAAGTCCCTGATTGGCTGGACTGTTTGACAGCTCTGATATAAAAGCAGTCTCTCTCTGCTGCTGCCGCAAGCCACGGCTAGTCGCAGCTGAGTTACAAGTTAAGAATAAAGTCTGTTCAAGCTTTGTACTGCCTCCGCCTCTTCTTCTAAGCGCGCCAAACATAAAAAAACCTCACAACTCTGCTTTTTTCCTTGGAAGAGAAGGACTGTATCCTGTGGGAACCTTTGTTAACCCGCTTGATTATTTAGCACCAAGTCCTGTTCTGTCCATATGGATTACACACTTAGGAAGATGTGCAGTGCACACACTGGTGGTTTGGTCCACCAGTAACTTTCTTAACTTGCAGATGCCTATTTTTACAACTTTCTGATAGATTTCACTCCAGTATACTCTTGACCATTGGCAGTATTTTCCACAAGGAGTTCATGCAAATCTTCTCTGCTTGGTTTCCTCCCTTTGTTCAACAATTAGTTAGCAAACCTTCAAAGAAACTTGCATTTATTTCAGTAGACTTTATATAACTGTTGATCTTTGATAGGGTTACTTTCTAACTTCTCTATTTGTTCAGCTTTCATTTCTCCAGCCTCATTATAGCCTATTTCAGACATTTCACTCTTTCTTCTACATGCATTCCAAAATGGCTACCTACAAATTAGTGCCATAGTTACATTAATTTGCCTAGTATGGTGCTTTGCTTGCCTAAATTTACAATATCTCATGAATTTATCAGGAAATATTAGAGCTGATGTGATCAAGGTTTTACTTAAAGCAAAGATTATTTAACTCCTCAGAAGAAATATCTAAGGGATGTCAAGGAGTTTCGTTAAGGCATTCCTCAAGCTGCATAATGCACAAAATCTGCACAACCCTTTGCCTGTAATAAACTTTTGCCTGTTGTTTTTCTGAAATCAAATTCAAATTGGACTTGGATGTCCCTCCTTAGGTTAAACATCTCAGGAATTGCTGAGGCAGTCAAAACAATTTTGCTAGTTGGCTGATTTCTTTCAGCTTGGGGAAAGTTATGACTCACATTTTACATTTGTTGATTCTGGGGTTCCTTGTGTTAACTGTTTCATCTTGTCAGACAATAAAATCTTTTCAGTTTCTGTGATGGTATATATATGATTATTGCTTGAGACTTATTGGGCATGGAAATAACCTGAGGACAGCCTTGAAACCTTACATCATACTGCATATTGCCCTTTTTGAATTGATCAAATGAAGTATGGGATCAGCTTAACAGAACACATATACATCCACTTGTCATTGAATGTTAACCTAATATTAATAACGTCATTCGTTCTTTTTCATTACAACTTTGATTTAAAGCATCATCAGGCCCCCTATTCTTCATGCATTCATCTTCCAAATCTCAATGCTTTTCTGACAGATGTATCCCTCCATCTTGGTTTTCCATTAGCATAGATGAGATTCATCCATCTTCACACTGCTTCTTCTTTGAAGCATTGCCCTGTTTTCCCTACAGTAAAATCTTTACCTTGTGTTTGCTTGACTTCCCACGTCATCTCATCATCCAACACTTTTTCACATCCTATGGTCTTCAATCAAGGTTTTGACGTTTCCACACCAGGATTTTATTTTTTTCTAAATAAATTAATATACTTATTGTGTTTTACACAGGTCCTATCTACTTAATTTTATTATGTGAAAAAATGACTTCTGAATTTTGTCTCTATTCTTTCCCTTTAGCATGCTATACATTGTGAAGGATGTCACTCTGGGAAACATTCAACAAGTTAAAGGTCATTCCTTTTTTTAAATAAAAGTTTTATTTAAGTTTTCACAAAACATATAAATACAAATAAAATATCTTTTTTTGAGAACAGCATGGCCCCGGGTTAACACTTCTCCATACAGAAATAAACTCAATACATATTTATCTTATACATTCTAATCCATATCTTATAACTATTTTTGCAATTTTTTCAATAGCTTTTCCCTTTTTTACTTCCTATAGCCTTATTTTAAATTATCTCATTCCTTTCTTAATTCAATTACCTATCTTTTTCTAATTTTTAAAATGTTTCTAATCAATGTTTTTATACTTTCGTCTGTCCCATTTACAATTTCATATTATCTTTTCTCATAAAACAATTTCCCCCCTCTAATTACTAGACTATTTATTTATTTATTTATTTTATTTGTCAATTGTTTACAAGATAATAAGTATAAGTGTATACATAGTTATGAATACATGAAATGGGTACATATAAGAAAAATAAAAGAAAAATAAAAGAAACAATAGGACAGGGACGGTAGGCACGTTGGTGCGCTTATGCACGCCTCCTACAGACCTCTTAGGAAAGGGGTGAGGTCAATAGTAGACAGTCTAAGGTTAAAGTTTTTGGGGTTTGGGGAAGAAACTACAGAGTCGGGTAGAGTATTCCAGACATTGACCACTCTGTTGCTGAAGTCGTATTTCCTGCAATCAAGCTTGGTGCGGTTAACCTTGAGTTTGTATCTGTTGTGTGCTCTTGTGTTGTTATGGTTGAAGCTGAAGTATTCATTGACAGGTAGGACATTGCAATGTATGATTTTATATACCATGCTTAAATCAGACTGAAGACGGCATAATTCAAGGTTTTCTAGTTCTAGAATTTCAAGTCTGGTGGCATAAGGTATTCTACAACGAGTAGAGGAGTGGAGAACTCTTCTTGTGAAATATTTCTGGACTTTCTCAATTGTGCTAATATCAGATACGTAATGTGGGCTCCAGACTGATGAGCTGTATTCGAGTATTGGTCTAGCAAATGTTTTGTATGCTCTAGTTAGTAGTGTGATATTACCAGAGAAAAAGCTACGTAAGATTAGGTTAACAACTCTTAATGCCTTTTTGGCTATGTAGTTGCAGTGGGCTCTAGCACTTAGATCATTAGAGGTGAGTATTCCAAGGTCCTTTACAGAGTTTGGATCATCAACAAGATGATCTAGAGTGTAACACCTTTGTATCTTTTCTCAAATCTTGTTTAAAAATTTAAGTTACACCTTTACAGTTATAACATTCATTTTCTAACCTCTATTTAATAACACATACCTATTTTCGATCAAATTCTGCTTGGTACAGTCTCTTAAAAATACACACTAAATTCTTAAAAGAAAAAAGTATATATGTATATATATCTGTGTATATATGTATAACAATAGTAAATGGAATAATTATTCTATTCAAGTACAGCTCTGCCATTAATATTCATAACAATCTTTTACATTCCTATTTCTTTTAACAAACATTACCTAGTAATATCAGTTGTCTTTCAGTTTAATCATCTGTTTCATATTTTACTTATTACTGTCTTTAAATAAAAAACCAAACAATAGTTATTAACAGTAGTCAATAAAGTTATTATTCTTATTCAAGTTCATCTTGTCAACTGATAAAAATCTTTCATGTTTCTTTTCAGTTTTTTTTAACTTTCTTTTTAAATAATTGAGTGACTTATTCTCTTTGCAAACAAATATTCCACTACACATCAGTAAAAAATTTTATCACTTTAATCATCTAACATATTTTCTAACCATTTTCTAATATAACAATGCTATCCCATGCTCCCTTGCAGAATCCTCTCCTTAAGTTAACCATCACCTCTGTGTCTTTTAAATAGGTTTATACCTTTAATTCTTGTACACTTTCCCTGTACCTCTATATCTTGTTTCTGTCCTTTGTAGCTTCTTTTCCTTTCCCTCTTCCCTCTCTTCTTCTCCCTCCCCTTTTTATTCCCTTTTCTATCTGATTCTCCCTTCTGTGATCCTCTCTTCTGCTTTTCTGTTTCTTGCTTCTTTTCTCATTTTCTCTTTCCAGGGGCTTTGTTATCTTGTAACAAAATTTCAGCTATAATGTATCTTTTGCAAGCCTTGTTAAAATTCCACTATCAATTTTTTTTAAGTTCCAGGTGGTCTCCTCCATTTTCCAGATTCCACCCTCTTTTTTCCTTTTTTTCTCCGCTGCTTTCTTTCTTTTTTTAAAGAAAATTTTTAAATTATCCAAGAATCTTTATCCCTTTGACACTTTATTTTCAGCTAGAAATAGCCTATTAATGTCAAAGTGGATTAGTATCAATTTCTTATTCGAATCTCTTCTTCTTAACGTTCCAAGTCAACTAAAACTGTCAATGTGAGAGGAAAAAAAGCCACATTTCCTTTCCCTTTCTCTTTCACAGCTTAACATCTTTTTTAAGAATAACGTTAGTCTTTAAAATTCAGGTTCCAGGTACCTTAAATTGATGTTCTCCATTCAACCCAGTCAGTCAAACTTTCTCCTTTAAACTTCCTCCTGTACAATCTTGTGCGGCCAGGTTCTAATTTAAGGTGGCCAGTTTTGACTACCGCTGCAACCGCCTTTGGGAAAGGGAGTAACAGCCAGCCAAGGAGGAGAGATGCGGCTCTCCTCAACCCCGCTGACGGGTCCCCCTTCTTCACCACCTCTACGGGGTGGCTTCAGTGGCGAGCACAGATCAAAACCGCACACAAACACGATTTTGATCTGTTGCCAAAGAAGCCCAAACCGCAAGCCCAGTTTAAAGGTCATTCCTATCACTCCGACAAAATCCTGCAAAATGTGTGTTATGTGAAAGTATACCATATTTTGGAGATAAAACTGAAGAAATAACAAATCCTCATCGGCCAAAGAAATCATCCATTGTTATCTGGGCATGGTGTGAAATTTGCTTGTTGTTTTATTGGTAAACAAGAAAAGGGAGTAAACACCCCTGGCTATTTCTTTGCACTATTCTTTATAGAACACCATGTCATTTTTATTACTTTATTATTATTTCATGCTCACATTGGAAAGGTAAAACCAATGCTGGTATATCTCTTGAGGGAATGTTTCAGAAGCACATTCATTTTTCTGCTTTTATGTAGATAAAGCAAAAGCACTTTATTTGACAGAATGCTAACTTTACAGAACTGGACAATGCACATAAAGAGAACCAAGCAGTATACATTCATATTGTCTGGTTCTCTTTATGTGCATTGTCATTTTCTCTAGACTGGGATCTCTATTAGACAAGTGTAGTAAATTAAGTTCCTTTAATGAAATAGGTACAGCTCAGTAGCACAGTGGCCTAAAGGTGGAACTCTTATCTCATAGTCAGAGGGCTTGAGTTTGACATTAGGCAGTGGCAGGTATTTCTCTCTCTGGGTGAAATAAGTTATTGTCTGCTGTGAACTCCGCCTAGGCATCAGGAAGGGTGATTGAATAGTAAATGCTTAAGTTCCATTCAGTTGCCCTAACTCCACCCTAATGCAAGGGATTATAGGGTCATTAAAAGAAAAATAAAATATAATAGCTACAGCTATAACTATATCTATTCTGCAAGTAATGGTTGGAATTAAAAAAACAAAACAAAACTTATTTACGACTTCTTTAGGGAAGGTGAATCATAATCATTCCAGATAACATTTACAAACCACTAAAGGAGAAATAGTTGGGAATACTGTATTTTCTAATTATACAAATTAAGCTGTGAGGGTGTAGAATGCACACTATAGAAAGGTATAGAAAGAAGGCATATTACTACTATTCCTACAACTAAAAATAAGAATAAATGGTTGGATAGAGCTTAGATGCGAGGCTCGAAAAAGATAAAGCAAGTTAATGTAAGATTTCTTTTTTTTACTTTCACAAGTTTCCTCAGGAATAGTTTTAGATTATTCAAAGCCTAAACTAAAACAGTTTTTAGACAGCAACAATATATATTAAAATAATACGTCTATGGAAAAGAAGTAAATAGTAACAAGGATGAAACCATAAAGTGAAAATCAGTAATTATGGGGTCCCTAGGAATATGTACAGGTACTTGAGAGTGATGTTACCTGCAGGTTTAGAAATTTAGAAAAAAAAAAATCCTGTTTGAAATGTATTTCAAGAGTAACATTTTACAGCAGCGTCTCCCAACCTTTCTGGGTTGATGGCCTGGTGTGGAGGAGAAGTTGGGAAGAGGTTTTGTTTGAAGAACAGGTGCACACACATGTGTTTACATAGCTTCATTTGTGTGAGTGGTGGGGTGCCCACCACTCTGCACAAGTAGGGCTGTGAGCACTGGTGTGAGTTGAGATGCAAGTGCTGGCACCTGCTGCTTATGCAAGTCGGGCTGTGCTCATGTGCATGCACATGTTGGCCTGCCATTCATGTAGCCCCCTTATAAATAAGCCATGTCCCGGTAGTGGGCTATGGCCCACAGGTTGGGGACGTCTGTCCTGTAGCACAGGGGTCTCCAACCTTAGCAACTTTATGACTTATGGACTTCAACTCTCAGAATTCTTCAGCTAGCTTCTGCATCCATCCATTTCTGTATCCATATCATCTTATCCATTTGCAAAAAGTTTGTTAAAGATTGAACGCTCTTTTATCTAATGGCTTCTCTGAAACTGCTCTAAGTCTCAGACAGAATTCTTATTCTCTCAGTTTTAGTTATTGCCAGATTGTCTTAATCCTTTTACATCTCTGTTGATTATTTATGTTTTACTTTTCTAAAATTTCCACATTAATTTGTTTTATTTTTTCTTTAGATATACTATATATTCTTCAATTGGGGGGTTAACTTCCCTCCTTTCATCTTTGCATACTTTTTTCCTATTCCAAATTCAAATCCAGCTAGCTCATTTTCAATAAATCTGACAGAACCAGATGTCTGGTATCCCATCTTTTCAAACATTTTTTGCAGTATTTCTAGTATTTATTCTGTTTTCTATTTGTTTTAATGGAACTTTTCTTCCTTCACTCTGTTTTTCAATTTTTCTCATGGTCTCCATTTTAATATATATAGTCCAAAACTAAAAGTAAATAAATTACAAAGCTAAAGTAAAATACAGCCTTCATTTTTGTTTCTTGTTCACTTTCTTCATACTCTTAAGAGTTTAGTCCATTCTGTCTTTCTGGAGTTGTAATGACACAGTCTGTTTCATACTATCTTTATCTTCTATCTTGTAACTTCTACCAATTATATTTTTCATTTAATATCAAACAATCAACATTCCCTGAAGTTCTGATCTGTTTATTTAATTAATTCTACTTAATGCCAAAAGAACTGTCACCATAATCTTTATCTTTCAAATTAATACCTTTCCCTTCATCAAAATCTTGATTAATCTCTTTGCTGTTATTTTGAAATCTTTTAAAAGCATTATTTATCCCTTCATTTTATTTTCTGTAATTCAGAAGGAAGGCTAAGTCACTGAGAAGTTTTTCTTTGCCCCACTGTTTCCAAAGACTTCTTTTCAATTGTAAATTAATTTATCCTAAAGTGATATAAAGTGAGTATTGGATAATCATAGCATGATTTGGCTTGGGTGAACAACTTACTTCTTCTGTTATCCCCTAGCCCCCTGATGTGCCAGAGGTGGCATGCAGAGTCCTCTCTCTGGGCATGCAAGCTATCACCCCAGCTCAGTTCTATCCCACTGGCCAGCTGGTCTTTGGGTCTCTGTCATGCATGCATGGGGGGTTGGGGGCGCATGCATGGTGCACACAGGCATGTTGCATTTTGGGGATGTACATGCTGAAAAGGTTAGTCATCATTGCCCTAGCCACCCTAATGACAAAACTGTAAGACTTTCTAGGGTGCAGGCAGGCAGCCTCTTGTTCTCTCTGTTATTCAGAAAGACTTTCCCTGACCAGAAATCATTGCTGGCCAGTCTTCACTTTGCTGCATGTTTTCACTGTATCAGATGTGCTTAGTATGCCATAGAACATGGGTATCAAACTCACATCATCACAGCGGCATCATATGACATAGCGGGACTTATTCCCCTTTCACTAAACCGGCATGGGTATGGCTAGCACATGACACATCCAGCCCCTGAGCTAGGAGTCTGACAGCCCTGCCATAGGAGCTTGCATGGAAATCATTCAGGATCTCTTTAAAGAAACTAAAGACTCTCACCAAGACCTACTTAATATTGTGAGAGATTTCATCTCACTGCATACAATTCAGAGTTTTTACTTCATTACTTCATTATTTTTATATATATATTTAATGGACATGATAATTCAGAATCTGTGGGGAAATCTGTAATTCTGAAAATACCAGAAGTGTTATTAACTGTTCTGCCTTACATGAATAAACAAGCTATCTAATAAGATTAAATATATAAATACAGCTTTGATGGCTTCATTACTATTTCAAGCCAAGGGAAATGTTGCCTGTTCTTTTGCACCTACCTAATGGACCTGGTCTCACCACCAGCTCTTTGAAGGAATTATGAGTCCACCAGTCATGCTTGACTTCTTTGAACAGGGAACAAACATTAAACCTATCCAACCTGTCCAAGAAAACTGACTATACAAATTAGGGAAGGTTGGTGGATGAAATTCTCTGGGTTAATTCTGTAGAATAGCTCTTATAGTCATATAATTATTCATTTATTTTAAAAAAAATGCAAGCGCCTCTGCCAGTCTGGAAATTGGTCTGAGGGCATCCTTTAGTTTAATAATTTTCTATTTCAATCAATTTTATCTTTATGTATATTTTACCTTTCTTTAAAAATTCAGTGAACTACCTAATGAACCATTATACTGTAATTCATGTTCACTTTATAGGTTTTCTCCCCTTCTCCTCTTACTTCTTCTAAATGAATTCATTGCATGTCTTTTGAGATATTTGAAGTTTCAAACTTCAAGGTCAATTTTATGATGCTTGATAGTCTTTCCAGTGACTAACCACAGCATCTCTTTGTTAACAAACAAGCAACCATCATTCTCATTATAGTCACTTTTTAAAAAGTCATTAAGATTGCAAATGAATTGAATGACTTCTTAATGCTGGACTACAGGGGCTTCTTGAGACTGATACTTTATATAAAGAACAGATCGAAGATCTATCTTTATCCATAATAAATATTTTGATTTACACGATGCAATATCTTATATGGCAAGTTATTCCTGTGAGAAATTTAGAGTAAAATTCATTCTTAGTAGATCATAAATGACAAAAGAAAGGACATATTACAGTGTGTATGTTACTAAAAAATGAAAAATATTCTATTTCGGGCAAGAAGTTTTATCTAAGAAATAGAACTTTTGTTATATTTTATGACTTACATAGTTCCATCAACCCAGGTGACATCTTGCAGGATTTCTTGATGTCCTAATGGCTCTACATTACAAATGGTGTCTACCTTTTTGACATTTTACAAATGAATTACAAGAGAAAGTATATCATAACCACAATAAGGGATCATTTTTTGAATATAATTGGTTCCCAGGGATAGAGCTAAACTCTATTGTTTTTTATCGTTTTAAATATAAATATAAAACAATATATGTATGTTTTGGTAGATTTTCATGGGTACAGGTATGCAGGTCTTGG
>NW_020769323.1:18448898-18502165 GCF_900518735.1 Pseudonaja textilis
ATATATATATATATTTGTTTTCTTAAGTTTTCACGGGTACTTACATGTATGGTATTCAGCTTTGTTCCGGTATTTTCCCACGTCATTGTAGTTGTGCTTTTAAAGTTGTAGCAACGTTTCGGCAGAATCTCATCTGCCATCATCAGGCTTCTGTATTGTGTTCGTCTGTGAGTCAGACTTTTACAGTTGTTTCAGTTTTAAATTTGGAGCTAGCCTACTGCTGTGCCAGAATGGTTTTTTCTTCATCCTGATTGGTTGGGAGTCTTGGTCTGTGTTTATTGGTCTTGGAGTTTGCTGTGTTCTTATTGATTGGTGTTTCTAATATCTTCTATCTGTTTTGTAGCATTTTTTGTCTTGATTGACTGGCAACATTGTGTTTCATATTGGAGGCTTTATTTAATCTATATGCCACCCATCTTACAGTCAAGATCAACTCTTTGCTATGCTGTGTCACACAATCAAGGTCAGTTTTAAATAGCAGTGCTTTCCAGGAATTCCACACGGGAATGAGACTATTGCAATGAAATTGTTGAACCAAAGGCCACGATAGCAGAGTAGTACAACTCTCCTGTTGTGGCAGACTGTGGACTTTTGATTAAATAAATAAATATGAGGAAAACTCTTATAAGCCATGTAGTGAGTCTTATTGCTCTTGTATACCTTGACCTTTATATCATCTCTTTGACAAGCCAATCTCTCCCCCACCCTTTCAGCTTTAGATCTCATGTATTATAGCTCCTGAGAGTTTCTACATTTTTAGTCAGGTCATGATTTGTGCTGGCTTGCTTGAAACCCCATCAACCAAATGTGTTCCAAAGGCCTCATGAGTGGTTTTTTTTTGGAGGGGGAGACCCAAGAAAATCACTTTAGTGCTATTGGGGGCATCCATGCATAATTCATCTTTTTCTCTCCTTCTACTGTTATATGGGGCTTTTAAGGAATACCCTTTTTATCTGTCCTTTTTTTAAAAAAAAAAATCCAATGGAGTAAGTGAGATGCTTGCTGCAGTATTTGTGCAGTATTTGTGTCTCACTTCTTTGACTTTCCCTTTAATCTTTTGGATATCTTTCTGATTAAAGACACAAACATGTTTGTTTTACTTGTGTCTGTCTTGTTTATTTGACTCTTCTTTTAATCTTTCAGACACTTTCTCTGATAATGTATATTTCTGTGTGAATCAGTGAGTTTTAAGGGGATGTATTAAGACTCGCTGTGTCTCTCTCCTCCCTCCACCCATTCTTATCTCTACCAACTTTACATTATTGGCAAAAACCTTGATGCATTAATTGTGTTATTTTTAAGCCCACACTTAGGTTTTTTTTCCCTCTAGAGATTCTTTTTACTTAATTTTCTTGTACAACCATTATCACATCACTTTTTTAAAAATTTGTTTAACAAGCATTATGTTTTAAAATTGTTATTCCACTACCTTTGATGGCTTTAAAGAAATAATCCTTTTCAATAGTGGTTATAATACCATATGCATTATTTATTTGGTTAAATACACATTCTGTGTGATTTTGTTTTCAATATTACAGTAGCAGGAAGAGTCGGCTTTTGTTGTTGTTGAAAAATGGTTTACTGTGAGCATATACTCCCTAAACACTTTTCAGGCTGAGGATGAAAAAAAGTAGCATAGACACAGAAAAGTAAATGCTAAAGGCAAAATGAAAAGAAGGGGGAAAAACATAAAACATTATTTTGATAGCGCATTTTTCCTTCTTTTTCATTTTTTCCAAGATTCAGGGTTTTTTAATCAGTTAAAACCCAAACTATTCAGTTACCAACAATGTTTTAATTTAGAATCCATGGGAGGAAGAATTGAATGATCTTGGAGATATCTAGTACAGGGGTCGCCAACCTTTTGGATCTCAGGGACTCATACTTTTAAATCCCAAGGACCACTAATATGATATATATATATATATATATATATATATATACACACATATACATACACATACATACATATACATACATACACATACATACATACATACATACACATATACACACACATACATATATGATACACACACACACACACTTTTTAAATTATAACAAAAATGTAAATGCTTAATGATAACAAAATAAAATGTTCCTGGGTGGAAGCCTCCCCCCACCTGGCACCTTTCAAAGAGACAGAAGAGTGGGCAGGGTGTGTGTGTGTGTGTGTGTGTCTGAGCTGAGGGGCCTTGGGGCAACTACCACTGGGAGAAGCAAAGGCAGAAAGGGGGGTTTCCTTTCCTTGGGGGGCAGTTCCCCTTGGCTGCCACTCCAGGGGCTTCTCAGCAGGCATCTGCCTGCAGAAGGACTGCCACTCTTGGTGATTAATTGGGGGTGTGGGGAGAGAGAGAAAGCATCTTTCACATTACCAGGTAAGGAAATGAGATGAAACAAAGCTTATTCTTTCACTGGGACCTACAAAATGCCAATCTACCATGTTCCAGGAGTTCTACGAAATCACCAAACATTCCCACTTGCAGTTCCTGTGCCTCCCAGCTCAGGTCCCTGAGATGTACACTCCCACACACGGTGGCAGCAGCACCAATAGTCCCCTCCCCCAGCGCCTGCTGTCAGCTGTCATTAGTTTTCTAGCTTTGAATTGCTCCCAGCTCTCTCTCTTTCCTCCCCCCTGCCCATGTGTAGGCAGAAAGGAAAGGGAGATGGAGCCATGCACAGCTCTCCCCTTTTCCAGCCCTTGCTGCCTCTCCCAACATCGAAGCCTCAGAAACGCAGGCAAAGCCACCACAGCGGTAGCGACCTGAGTTGCTTGCTTCTCCACTACTGCCTCCTCTTCCTCCAGCACCATTTCCTTCTCTGGGTAGGGTGATTCTTAACTAACCGAGCATGCTAAGGCAACTCAGGATGCTACCGCTGTGGCGGCTAGTGAGAGAAGTGTTTGAATAATACACACACAGCACACAGATACACTGTACAGTAAATGTAGGTTTTTACTTCTAGAAACGTTTAAGCAAAGTTCAAACAAGCAGTCCAAAGTCATTCACAGGTTAAATCAGTCAGTTTTCAGTCCAGGGATAATCCAATAACAAAGTCCAGTGTCAAAAACAGTTCAGTATCAAACTTACTTCAAATCCATGAATATCAGTCAATTAGGAAAAATGGAGGAACGGCAATACTCTCCAACAGAAGGAAAAAGAGACTCACTGAGACACACTCTCTTCTGAGACTAAGATTAAGACTAAACAACCCAGGTTTCTGGCTCCATCTTATGGCTGTTTGAGAAACCACACCCAATTACACTTTTAGGATTCTCTTAAAGAGGCAGTATTAAAATGTCTATCCTGTTTATATATTTCCAACCCAAATACCTGTTAGGTGACTTATATTCCTAACAGGCTTTGCCTGTGTTTCTGAGGCTTCAATGTTGGGAGAGGCAGCAAAGGCTGGAAAAGGGGAGAGCTGTGCATGGCTCCATCTCCCTTTCCTTTCCTGTTTGCATGTGGGCAGGGGGGAGGAAAGAGAGAGAGCCGGGAGCAATTCAAAGCTAGAGAACTAATGGGGAAGAGCTGACAGCAGGCGCTGGGGGAGGGGACTGCTGTTTCCACCACCACCAGGTGTAGGAGCTGGTTGGCGCGTGCATCTCAGGGGCCTGACTCCAGGGTCCCTTGGAGAGTCGGGAGGCGCAAGAACTGCATGGCCCAGATTAATTGCTTTTGGGGGCCATTTCCTCTGTGGCCCACTAAAATTTTTCCATGGCCCACTAATGGGCCATGGCCCATCAGTTGGCAACTGCTGATCTAGTACACTCTGTCGAGTCTTCACTGATAGCCAGTAAATGATTACACTTTTGAATTGAGACAATGGTTCAGCATTTCAAATAATAAAACATTTATTTATTTTTTACAATTTTTAAATTACATAAGCTCTCTGGACAGTTTACAAGGAAGTACATTAAAATACAATTTGAATAAAAGCATGTATACTTAGTATAACAAACATATAAAATTATAAAACATATAAACCAAGCAGCTGCATGGTAGTCATTCAACAACTGAGACAATATAAATTGAAGTGCAGTTAAAAGCCAATTTAAAAGCCGGGGAATAAAGAAAGGTCTTCACATGGCATAGGTATGTGGGTGCCAGTCCTCTGGGAAGAAAATTCTATAAATGGGGCTCCATTTTTATGTAAGAAGAAAAAGAGCTTGGCTATCATTATGCAGACTTTAAACAATGAGTGATGAACCAGAGTTATGAACACCTAACTTTCTTAGCAATCAACAAAAGGAACTCTTGATAGTGGACAATCATTGAAATATAAGCCAGTAGTGTGTCACAGCTGCCAAAAGAGCCTACACAGTGATAGGCTGCATGAACAGAAGGAATCAAGATCACATGAAGTGTTAATAACCATTCTATAATGTCTTGGTAAGACTATGCTTGGAATACTGCATCAAGTTTTGTTTGCCACAATGTAAAAAAGACTTTAGGAAGAGAAGAGAAACAAAGATGATTAAGGAACTGTAGCCTAAAACATATAAAGAACAGTTGCTGGAATTGGGTATGTCTAGTTTAATGAAAAGAAGGACTAGGGTGACATGACAGCTGTGTTCCAATATCTAAGGGGCTGCCAAAAAGAAGGGACGGTCAACCTATTCTTCAAAGCAACTGAAGACAAGACAAGAAGCAATGGATGAAAACTAATCAAGGAGAGAAGTAAGGAGAAATTTCCTAATGGAACAATTATCAATGAAATGAATTGCCTCTAGAAATTGGGGGTGCCCCAGCACTGGAAGTTTTTAAGAAGAAATTGGACAATCATTTGTCTGAAATGGTGTAGGGTTTCCTGCCTTAGCAGGGTGTTGGCCCATTTCCAGTCTTCTGGAGCCTCTGGGAGGCCCATTTTTTGCCCTCCCTGAGCAGGCCCTGTACTTACCTGGAATCCAAAACGGGCCACCTGGGGACTCCTGGGTGGGGGTGAGGTGAGCGGGATGGGGCTAGCCAGGGGTAGGATTTGCCAGTTCACCTAACCAGACATAAAACAGCCATAAAATTAGCTATGGTTCATGCGAACCAGGGAGAACCAATAGCAGCCCACCCCTGAAGCAATCCAAATGGGCCTCTTCTAGAATAAATCCAAATATTGGCTAAGAAGATGCTTCTGTGAAAATAGTTTTTTAATGGGAAAAGTCTGCAAAGAAGCCTTGGGGTTAAGCAAGTCTTAAGACTTTTGGTCTCTACTCCCAAACAACTTTCCAAAACCATCATTTCTGATGTTTGCCACTTATTTCTTATAGCAGTATTTCTCAACCTCAACAACTTTAATCATGTGGGCTAGGGGATTTTGGGAGTTGAAGTTCGCTTATCTCATATTTGGTCAGGTTGAGAAACAGTAGCTTAGAGTCTGCTTTGAGCAGTTGGAAAGCTACACATGAAGGCCAATATCCCATTTCCCAATGAGCACCCACTTGTCCCAAGTTCTCCCTTGTGGAGAGAGATTTTGGTCTCATCTTTCATTTTCTTAATACACCAAGACATAAAGCAAAGGTCTGAAGCACAACAAACCAGGATTTCTTTTTGTGAGGGATTGTATCAGCAAAAAAATTGAGGGTTTTTTTTCATGGAGAAAAACAATATCAAAAAATGTAGGGATCTATTTTGACATCACATTGCCAGGTAATTATAATTGAATCTAAAATGTTAAGAAACAGGAGGATACTTTGACTAACCACTCTTTAAGACTTTTCCCCAAGTGACTGAATTTGGGGATTATAGCCACGTTATTTCTAATTTTCACCGTCTGTCTATATCAACTGCACTTGAACAACATGGACAGTATTTCACTCTTCTCAGGTTAAGTTTAATTCCACCACCAGAAAGATATACTACATGTTACTCCTATCCTGTCAAAAAAGGATTGCCTTAATAAAAGAGCTGTGCTTTGATGAAAGGGTAAGAAAATTAACCTGGCCCAAAACAGTGCCATAATAAAGTCTTTCCAGTAAAGTAGGAATTTAGAATATCAGAAATTAAGTTTGTACAAGTGAAATCTTATCATTCTCTCTTTGTTTACTCCAGTTAATTAGTGAACTGATTTGCAAAGTGAAACCTTTCCAAACATTAGCCATTACCCCTCTAAATAGCAGGACAATTCCAAGGACTAGAAAATCAGAGTCAAACTCACTTTTACTTTGCTTTACAAGTTATCTAAAGAGTGGGACAGGGATAAAGATGAAGATGATTAACCAAGCTGATTCAGAAGGCCCTCCAAATGTTACTCATTCCCTAATTACTTCACAATTGGATATTTCTCTACATGCCCTTGAAGAATATCTGTAAACTACAGATAAGAAAATAATAGAGCTGGAAGAGATCAACCCCTGCTCAAGTAGGAGATCCTATACTATTTCAGATAAATGGTTGCCCAATCTCTTCTTAAAATTCCACCAGCAATGGTTTAAAATGGAGCAATGAGACCAGTAATGGATACCTCTTGGTGTGCTCATGTGTCCCCATTGCTATGCAAGCTTCATTAGCTGCCAGTTGGCTTCCAAATGCAATTCAAAGTGTTCATATAAAGCTTGGACATTAAAGGGATCACTTGTCTCCATTTTTTTTTCAGCCTCCCTAGTACGTCCCAGCAGAGTAGGTTCAATTCAGGTCCCATCTATTAAACATTGTAATCTTGTGGGACTTAGGAAGCATGCTTTCTATGGTGCAGCCCCCATCTTATGGAGCAGCATCTGCCCCTCAATGATAGGGATGATGCCTTCCCTCCTGAATTTCCTAAAAGGTTTAAAAATCTATCTTTTGTCTCAGGTCAGGGGTTAATGCTTCTTATTTGTTCAATGGTTTCATTGTCTATTAGATTTTTGTCTGGGGTGCCTGTCTAATGTTTTAGCTGATTTTATATTTTCTCTAATTTTGTATGATGCCCAGAGTCCAATGTACTTGGTGGCTGTTAGAAATATAAGTCACCTAATAGTTGGGTTGGAAAATATATAAACCAGGATAGACATTTTAATACTGTCTCTTTAAGAGAATGCTAAAACTGTAATTGGGTGTGGTTCCTCAAATGGCCATAAGATGGAGCCAGAAACCTGGGTTGTTTAGTCCTGTTCTGTTCTGTTCTGTTCTGTTCTGTTCTGGAGAGTGTTGCTGTTCCTATTGACTGTTGTTGATCATAGCTGGATTTGATGTAAGTCTCCTATTGAACTGTTTTTCATACTGGACTTCGTTATTGGATTATCCATGGACTGAAAACTGACTGCTTTAACCGTGAATGACTTAGACTGTTTTGTTGAACTTTGCTTAACCGTTTTACTGGAAGTAAAAACCTACATTTTACTATACAATGTAACTGTGTGCTGTGTGTGTGTTATTCTTCACCACTTTTACTACGTCTCCCTGTGTGTGCTCATTCTCCTAATGGGGAATTACTTCAACAGTGGCCAATAAAATCAAATAAAGGATATCAATAACAGGAATTCCTAACTATGCCCATCAATGCAAGTGACCTATTTTGCTATCACCTACCTGATACTGAGAAGAAAAATAATATGGTTCAGCCAAACTTTATGTAAGGATCAATTCAAGTTCAATTAACCTCTATTAATAACAAATGCTAGCAGACTTTCATCTACTTTTATAAGACAGGTTTCAAGTTTGATCATGTATGGGTCACAGCAGCAACATTCTCCATAAAGAACCTTGGTCTATTTGAAATTTTATTGGTGCAATACAGAATTTTCCAATCTGAGAAAATGATACGGTATTGAACTTCTTTGAGAGACTGTGTTTTCCATGCACATAGTAAACTTGAGGGACAAATTCTGAAGTATATTGGTTTTGGCCTTGCAACCTTTTTGCTGTTGAGAGGAGGGAAGTACTTTCCAGCAGCCAAAGGCAGTTAGTACAGTATTCGTGCATACATACACAAATGCAGGAAAAGTTAACAGTATGGAATGCAGAAATATATTACATTTAAAAATATAGAAAAGTTGGATGAGAGAGGAAATGAAAATATGTGTCTTGTAAAAGAGCAGAGGGGATGGACTGGAAAATCTGAAAAATCTACACCACGTCCTTCTGTTGCAGCTTCAGCTGACATTTCTTTGTAGCGCATGATTATTATAAGTTATTTTTGTTATAGAAATCATCTTTCAAATGAGGGAGACAATTCAGTTCCTGCTTATACCCTCTAATTAAGAGCAGGTTTCTAATGTCAATGCATGAAAGAAATAATACAGGTGGAAGAGGAGAAACAATGTTTAAAGCGTATTTAGGAAGACTGCTTGGAGGAAAAAAATATTTATCTAACCCGGTATAGCTTTCTGAGAGAGCTACGTTATAGCAAATGACAGCATATACTTAGCCCACATAAACTGATCTTGGGGAAGGTACAGCAGACTAAATGAGTACTTGAATGTGAGCACCAGGCTTCAGAGGAAGGATACCAGGGCAGGTGACTATACAGGTACAAATGACACACATTCCACAGTTTATATATTTGCATCAGATATTAAGATTTAACTATGTACACAATGCATACACAGGATACAGTGTCATGATAAGTGACTGTTTTCATGCAATCTCAGTTTGCTATGAATACCTAGGCTACCAGGAAATTCTATGGCTATAAGGTGTATTAAAAGATTCACAGACACACACATCCTGGAATGAGATAATGGAAAACCACTTCCATACATTTTATAAAATTGTGTAGATACAGTATATTGAAGGAGTCCCTAGGAATTGAGTTCAGCTTGAGGGAATCTTTACCTTTACATTGAGAAGAACAAATGCTGTTTGCTTCCACCTTTGTCCTACTTATATCTTTGTAAATAAATATTTTATGTCTCTAGCAATTTCTCCTTTCAAAAGAAACCACATCAGTTCATATTGTTCCCTGAATTGCTCTGGCACCTAGTAAGAATTTAACAGTCTGTAAATTTCATTGTTATGGTTATTGTTACTGCATATTCACTGTGAATAGGGTTTTTTTGGCATGGTTTTACATTCTGATTGAAGACTTCTCATCTTCACAATTGGTTAAAATTAAACCTAGGTCAGGGTTAAATAATGTAGTGCCTTTTGGATGTTAGTTCGTATCAGCTCCAAACAGTCGGCCACTTGCAAAGGATTAGGGGGCTCTAGGACAACATATCCAGAGGCTACTTTGATTCTGTCATCTGGCCTTGGAAGAGGTGACACTGATAAAGCCTTGGTAGATGCTTGAGTTTCAGCCTGGAAGCAAACCTTGATTTTGCTTTAGAGGAACAGAATTCTTTTATGCTTCCCTAAATATTCACAGCAAATTAGAAGACCGACTTCTCATTCAAGGTTAATTGCTGCATAAGATTTAAATAGAGTGTGTGGCAATATGTTTTGATTTGTGGGACACTAGATGAAAACAGCTCTTTAAATGCTGAATGCCTTCATTTTGTAGCAATTTGGAACATTATTGGATTTATTTTCTTTCTCTTTTAGTTCAAAATCTGGCTTTATAATTTATTCTTTTGGCTGCTAGTTATGGCACCGTATTCTGAGAGTGAGATATCAAAGGAAACTATTCACTTAGATCTTCCATGCATGTGCTGTGATGAGCATACAACAAAGACATGAAAGGGCAAATACCCTCCTCTTTTCTTCCTTTTTTTATTCCCCCCCACTTTTTAATGAAAGCTGTGCAAGGGGGTTTGTAGTAACTATCACTTGGATAGACTGTAAATGCTTAAAGGTGCAAATGAACGAATAAGTATTAACAGTGATAAGTAAAGGTCACCAGGGATGTCTGAACAATTTCATTTGTCATGAAGCAGCAAGTTACGTATTACTCCCAGATATTGTTATGAAACAGAAGGAAAGCAGTTCTGTGTGACAGAATTCAGAGTTAGAAAATATAGAAATCTACAGGATTTGGGGAGGTGAGGAGGCAAGCCACAGTGTAGGATGCAATTGCGATTTGTTTACATTTGCACATTATCCATTTCTCCTGAATGTGTGCTATTGATTTTTGCATAACCACATTGTTTCATAAATTCAATAACTTCACATGACTTTATTGAGAAAGAGTCTGATGTTCTAGAACAGGGATGCAAAGAGGCAACCGTATTTATAATGACTAGATTGTCCAGGTCTCAATGACCTAGATGGCATTTCTGCCACTGACTTTGGCTTTTAAGTTGTTTTTACTCTTCTGATGTAATTACCATAAATCTTCTTGACTTCAATGTGCTTCATGTTGTCAACTTGAAGGATGCCCAGGTATTTCTAGTGATCTTCTTCATCCAGATGTTTTTCCATATTGAAATTATACTAAAACAAGTGGATTCTTTAGTTTTCACTATTTTCGCCATGTTGATGGTGAGGGTGGTATGTTTGTTCAGTCCAAACTCCATTGCAATGTCTTGGCTGTATATAAAGACAAGGTTGAGCAGTGATTCTATTCCAGATAGTGTTTTTTCACATAGCTTCAAATTGTCCTTGTAAAAGTGGTGAGATAGCCTGGCAGATGTTTATGATGCTTGAGAGCCATGGTCTTTTTCAGTGTATTGGGCAAAGGATTCAGTGCAATGACAAATGATAGTTGTAATAGTGAGTTTCCTTAAAGGATTCCTCTCCTTATGTTAACTTCTTCCAGTCTATCTCCACCAGCAATTGTCCCATTGATAATTGAACAAAGTTTCTCATGTGACTTCTGTTATTTCTAGGGACCTGATTATCCAGACATATGGCAGGGAATCAAAACTTCAATTTCATGTCCTTTCAGTGTGTTTAAGCTGTCTGGTAATGAGTGAATTGAGACTAGTCAGATGGTTCAACCCAGGGGTGAGATTCATTTTTTTTAACAACCTGTTCTGTGGATGTGGCTTAGTTGGTGGGCATGGCTTGGTGGTCATGTGACTGGTTGGGTGTGGCCAACTCAACATCACTCACATCGAGGCACACATCTCCTCGCCTGGCCTCTCGTGACTGTGGGGATGCTGCAACAATCGTAAGTGTGAAAAATGGTAAGTCACTTTTTTCAGTGTCATTGTTACTTTGAATGGTCACTCCACACAAGCAAAGTACCAGCAAAAGAGGGGGAAAAAACTCCAGAGATGTTCCAGAGACAGGAAGTCTAGTCCTGCCAAGAATGTAATAAGGGTTAACTGAGAGTTTCTGTAAGCAACACCAGAATGTTTCCTTCCTGCCTTCCTTACAGGATTAGGCCAGTGATTTCTTCTAACAACTGGTTCTCTGGACTGCTTAAAATGTTAACAACCAGTTCTAGTGAATAGGTGTGAATTTGTAGAATCCCACCCCCGGTTCAACCTAAAAGCATGCAGTTCGTTTTCACCTGGCTCTGAGCAATTGTCGATCTTACTTGGTCCTTTCTCTACTATTATGACAAGTGTAAACATTCTCTCTTACATCTGGGATGCAAATATCCAGACAACAACTACCTGACAGAAAAAACATTTTTCTAGATCGCTTTGCTATTATCTGGTAGTTGTTGGAATTTTGGCAGCCTAGATTTGATGGCTCTGTTGATAACACAAACAACTGGTCTTTCTGTCAAAGACATTTTCAGGCATGGAGTTTGGTAGAAAATAATAAAGATGGAAATTTATGGTTGATAGCAACCTCAACCTAGTTAAACTGGACAGGCTATTTAACATCAGGAAGTTAATTTCCCTAATCTAGGATATGTATCTAGTAATTGCAATGGATTTTAGTTTTTTTCTTGAGCAGGAGAGTATCTACAGAAAGTTTGAAAGTGATCACAGAGGTGACTTCTACTGATAAATATAAAAGTTTATACATTCAACACAACCACCTAAACCAGGGCTGTCAAACTCCCATGGCCATGCCCATGCCAGTTTAGTGAAGGGGGGAAAAGTCCCGATACATCACGTGATGCCGCCATGATGACGTGAGTTTGACACCCTTGATCTAAATCCTAGTTCTGCATCTGTGAAGGGGGAAGCCAGCAATACAATCTCAAAAGGTTACCTGGTGTTCATTTTGTGTGCAAAATGAAGTATTTTAACAGGCGGTTATTGTTGTTCTTAAATCAATAGATTTCTCGATTCTGAGTGGACCATTCATCAACAGGCTTTTCAATTAAATTGCAATTTCAATTTAATTAAAAATTAAAATTTTAATTTAATTTTTATAATTTGGAAGGCATTAAAAAGAAAGTACACAAAACATAACAAGAACAATAATAAAAAAGTTAATATTTTTAGAGACACCAAAGAATTTTTGAACTTTACTATGGTGTGGGTGTTCTTGAGAAGTCTGAAAGTTATATAAAAGATATTTTTAGATATCATTTTTAACAAGAAAGAAATAAAGGAAACAGTCCTGTCTTTTTTAAGTGCAAATACTATTATATTTCTTTCAATATCCAAAAAAAGTCTTAGAATTCATTACAGCCTTCTATCTTATTCAGAGATTCCCTACAATTTTGGGCCCAATGGACACACCTAGAATGCTGAATGCTTACATGAGTATTCTTACAAAACCTCTGCTGTAGGAGAAACTACCTATTCAAAAAAATATTCTACCATGTAACTAGAAATGATGTTTAAGAGCTAAGCATTTAAAAACACCTGCTCAGACAATAAATCTGTCAGCTTTGCATTCTACCACACTGAAAGTTTTAACATCTCAAATTGGTTCCATCCAATTTGTTATGACGAATTTTGCAAATGTAGACAAGTTGCTATAAAAACAAACCATGTTTGTATCCAACTTAATTAAGAACGGTTTTTAAAAATGGAATTCTAACACCACAAAAAGAAAGCAATTTCTCCTAATTGAGCCAAGGTAGGAAATATACATCCTTATCACTAGGATAACCCTATTCCCCTAGAAGGGAAAACAATAATAATAAAGACATATAATCACAATTTTTACTTGAACTCCATGAGAAAATTGATGGCATTGCAGGAGGGGGCTTTATGTGGAGATTGTATGTATGTGAAGAATCAAAGATAATGTAAGCAATAGGGACAAATTGCTTCTTTATTATTTCATTTTATATGCTGCTCCGTTTTTGAAAACTGTTAACCAAAAAAAAAAGAGAGAGAGAGATGGTTAGTAGTATGCATTTATATAGAGAGAAAGATGTTCTGCCCATTTTGTAAGAAAAGTAATTTCAGTGTCATTAGGCAACAATTTAACAATTAGCAATGACTGACATGCCTGAAGTAGTGTTGTGTTAGGTTTCCTAAGTAAGAAAGTGATTTCAGCCTCCTTAAAAAAATTAAAAAAATAGTTGTCATCAGGCAACACACTTTTCATAAAACTGGAAGATAGAAGCCAAGACAGGAGTTGAGAATATTTCTAACTCAAAACTTTATGAAATGGTGATGGGGTGGGATAAGGAAAGAAAGAATGTCCAGGTGTTTTAATAGTTAACTACTAGAGCATGGAAATACATCTCATAATTATTATGGATTTTCACTCTGGAAATATGAAAATATCACAAAGTTTCTCAGTGCTTGATATCCAATTTATGGGTGTGTTCATTTTTTTTTGGCTCTTGTTTGCCTGTAGTAGCAATGTATTCCATTACAGATTGGAGAATTTTCAGATATATGTATTTTTACTATTATGGCTGCACATTTTTCTGTATTTGTTCCTCTCCAGAGCATTTCTCTCTCTCTTTTTAGAACAGATCTTGTTACTAAAATTCAAAAATTATGTTTTCTGATACATTTCTATTATGGGATCACAGTTGAATGTTACATGGAAAGCAGAGCTTATGGTGGCCAGGAAAGTAGGCCAGGTTGCTTTCTATGATTTAAGGAACCCATTGAAAGTAGTCTTCAAGAGCAACCCTATGCAGAGCAAGTTGCAACAATAAAGCCATGATATGACCAAGGTATGAGTAATTATTTGAAAGGCTGCCTGATCTAGGAAAGGGCACAACTGATATGGCAGAACCTGGGCAAGTGCCTTCCTGGCACAGCTGCAACCTGCTCATTGAGGAGGAGATGTGGGCCCAGGAAGTCCTCCTAAATCCACAGCATACTTGTAATACCATTCATCAAAATCTCTAGATTTTGGGCAGTCAGTCTCAGCAGGGTTAAGTCAGAGGCCCTCCCTACCCAAACCAACACAGCTTCATCCCTTTAACTATGTTTTACTATGCAAAACCTTAGAATGGTATACTAATCTGTCATTTATTTTATAGACTTCCCACTGAAAAAAAATCTACATTTTTGCTGCCATCTTTCCTATAATTACTACTATCTTCTTACAAATTTTACTTGGTAAGAGAGGAAAATGTGGCTTAGATAACATCACCACCAGATGGATTCATAATTGGCTGACCAACTTCAGTCAATGTGTAATCCTCAATGGAGCTACATCTATATAGAAGGAAGCATGCAGTCTGAGACCCAGTATTTTTCAATGACTTCCTCAATAATTTAGATGAGGGGATAGAAGGGGAATTAATCCAGTTTGCAGATGACACTGAACTGGGGTAATAGCCAAAACTTTAGAAGACAGGCTTAAGATTCAGAAGGATATTGACAGACTTGAACACTGGGCCCTATCCCACAAAATGCAATTCAGTGGTGTAAAAAAGAAAGGTTTTAACATTTGGGCAAGAAAAACCAAATGCACAGCTATAGAATTGGTGATACCATGTTCAATAGTAATGACTGTTAAAGCAATACAGATGTCCTAGTGGACAACTATGTAAGTATGAGCCAGCAGTATGCTGGCAGTTACTAAAAAAAGCCAATGGAGTCCTGGGCTGCATCAACAGAGGGATAGTATCAAGACCACATAAGAAGTTAATGTCACTTTATGCTGCAGTGATGAGACCACATTTGTAATACTGCATCCAGTTTTGGTCACATGATATAAAAAAGATGTTGAGAGTCTAGAAAGAGAGCAGAAAATAGCAACCAAGATGATTAGTGGGCTGGGAGGGCTAAAAACGTATGATGAATAACTGCAGGAACTGGCAATACCTAATCTACAGAAGGAAAGGACTAGGGATAACATTATAGCAGTGTTCCGACATTTAAGGGGCTATCAGAAAGAAGAGGGGGTCAATTTATTTTCAAAAGCACTTGAAACAGTACAAGAAGTAACAGATAAAACCTATCAAGGAGAAATCCAGCCTGGAACTAAGGAGACATTTCTTGTTAGTGAGAACAATTAGTCAATGGAAAGGCTTGCCTCCAAATTGTGGGTGCTCCATCACTGGAGATTTTTAAAAGAGATTGGACAGTCTGGAATGGTTTTATGATACTGGATCAGATGATGACCCAACTCTGGAGACTTCAGAGGAAGCACGGAGAGTGTCAGGAGGATGCTAAGCTCTCCAAGCAGGGAATGAATGGACCAGAAGAAGAGGAAAGGCCAGGAATCTTGGATGACAACCAAATAAAGTAGCTAAAGGAAGAAAGGGGCTGGAGGACTTGGGGACTCAGTGAGAAATGCAAGGTGAAGAAGGAATGCAGCTGCAGTTGGTCAGCAGGGATGAGGAGAAATTGCCTTTTCCACCAGAACCCAGGTGGCACAGGACTGAATTGAATTAGACATTATGGAGGTTGGCAAGGCTACTTGTGAGGCTACTCGCAAGGAGGCAACCTCTTAATGAGTTACACAGCATGCACCTACTTAACCTGTCCAGTATATCAGAGCAATGCTGGGAACAGCCTTTCAAAATCAGGCTGTGTATGTGTTCTGGCCTCGTGGATTCCTGCCTTCTTTTCTTGACTCTGCGCTTGTATTCTAGACTTGTGAGTGAATTCTGAATTTATGCCTTAGATTGAATATCATTCCTTTGGGCTTGAGTCTAGACTTCAGATTTTTTTTATTTGGTTGGTTGATTTCATGCAGGACCTGTGTTCTTTGCTGTATTGGAACTTTTTTTGGGGGGGGGTGTTTTCAGGCAACTTATTGCATAAAAGCACTTGGGGGAATGACATTAGGGGTTTGTGGTTTAAATAAAGCCCTTAAACAAAGTCTTTGTGTGCGCATGTGTGGTCTACAACAAGACAGGTATTGGGACTAGAATACCTCCACGGTCCTTCCAATTTGGTTGTTCTGTTATTCTGTAATGTATAGAGTTTTTACATGCAACTTCCTGTAATACAGACTTTTTTTTTTAAAGTAAATTTTCTGAAATAACTTTTTTTATACACATTTCTCAGGAGGTGTTCTTTGTTGTCCACATTTATAAAGATGGGCATTTAATATACACTTCTCTGATAAAACTTCTTCTACATGATTATACTTCCTTCCATGTGAGTTTTAAAAAGAGATTTCATTCAGGACTTTTATTTATTATCCACTATTTTATCCACTATTTTGGTGGCTATTTTAGATTAACCTCTGTTAAATCCTACATATTGTGTAGTATCTAGAAAGAGTTCATTTTTATTGAGATGCCTGGATTATGGAATTCCTCCCCTGAGAAAGTTCACCTGATTTCATCTTCAGTGTGTAACACATACATTTCTACTGCTGTTTTTATCTGGATGATGATACATTTTTATTTTTGACTGCAGTAAATTATCCTGATAGTTTTCTATTGGATAACAGTATATAAGTTTGATAAATAACCCTCTTGCATCTTCCCTCATTTTTCACCAAGCTACTGCTTTTATGGACTTCTAAAGTTAAACTTAGATACAGTATATCTGGCTGTCCTCAGCTCACCAGTCTTTTTCTAATCATAATCAACAATAAATCTGTTAACTTCATGGTAGATCATATTTATATAATTTATCTCTAGATTACTGATGATACACAAATACAATGAAGTAGCTGTACTCATATTGGGATTTGCCTCTCTCTTGGAAGGAAAAAGAAACAGATTTTTGTGTCATGATTTTTGTGTCCAGATATTTACTTCCTACCCTTCCTGGACTTAAGAGGGACTTTGTCTGCCACTAATATCTCATATCACACTTCAATTAATATAACTATGTCTATGTTTATTTGTTTAGCATTGTTGTTGTTAGTGGAGCAGAAGGAGGAAGAGAAGAACATTTTGTTTTGTACTTTTACAAAGTGAGAGCAATCTGCCCTACTGTTACCACAAAGCACTCAAGCACTTTACAAAAGTGAGCAGCTACTATTATGCCAGAGGCACAATGAAGTAAAGAGCTTGTCTGAGGCCATTCATCAAAGCATGGAACATACTTTGGGCCCTCAGCATATCTCAGTTATATTAAGGATCAGGCTAAAACAGATTTAACCCTCAGAGCTAATTGGTTAGTCCAAACCATGATGCAAACTTATAGGTTGTTTTGCCCCAGGTCTTTTTCATATATCCCCTTCAAACCTCCTTGAAGTGGTGAGTTAATTCATCCTTGAACTTTTAGATCTTCTGAGTATGAGTTATAATGCTTGCTTATTACACTTGAAAGTGTCTGTAAATTTTGCTTAGGTAACTGTTGAAAGATGAGATCAATGATCCATTTATTGTGTACTTGGAGAAACAGAGATGAATACTATCAAGTCTTCAACTTTTCTTACCTCTCAACCCATGCAGGAGCTTACAATCATTCAGATTCCTCCTTCAATCCATCAGAAGTTACAGGGACCAACTTTTGTCAGGAATATTTAGTTCTAAAAAAGGAGTCAAGAAAGCATCTAGGTCAGTCTTTAAGATAGCAGAATGTTTGCATGAAAGAGTTATAACGGCTTGTAATAATTTTTATTGGAACATTGGAAAAAAGTGGCACAGGGTCCATTTCTGTGACTGGCAAACAACCAAACTATACGGTGATACTGTAATTCATTTATCTAACATTAATACTAATTCTCTTAGTCCAGGAATTGTTGGGCATAAATTGCTCAAATATAACTTCATAGCAGATGTAAAATGGCACAATTAGCATAGCCATACACCCTCTATCCTTTTTTATGTGTGTATATGAAAGAGGCAGCAATCATTGGATTCTGCAGATACCCCTGACATATTCCCAAGTTCTGGAACTTCTTGTCAAATAAATGGATAAATAACAAGGAGGCCCACAATAGGTCTCTAGTTACAGATCATCCATTGCTAATGTGACTATTACCATTCATAGTCCAATTTTGATGAAAGGTTTTAATTATTTATACCAATATAAACATGTAAGTGATTATGCAACATTGCCAGTGTATGGTTTACATTTGGAGGAAATAAACTATTATCTAAAGCATAGAGAATAAATCCTGACAAGCTGCAGTGATCAAGTCAGAAATTAATTATGCTTGGGTTTCAAAACAATGGCATATCAACATAATTATATGGGATCTGAGATCTGCAAAGATATTGTTCCCAAATGCAATATCCAAGACTCTTTGTTCTTATTTGTTTTTAAAAACTAAATTTGCAGTCCTATGGATGCAATGACCTTGTTGTGTAGAAGATAATTTTGGAAATCTCCAGAATCAAAGCTAGGAAGTTTTTGTTATTATTTGGTGTGGGTGTGGGTGTGACATTTTCCACAATGACGACTCTGTGAGATGGCTGGGCTGAGTGTGACCCAGCCGGCTTTCATGTTTACACATTTGTCTTTAAAACCATGGAAAATCTTGATTTCAAGCAAACAGGGTAATGGTTATTGTTCTCTGTAGGTATATACAGAGTATTCCCCCATATTTTTTTTAAATAAATCTTTAAAGGTAATTTTTGCATTTGGCATGTGTCTTATGGCAAAAAAGCAACTCAGTACAAATGGTGGTAGTTAAGAAATGCATGATAGAGTGAATTTTTACCTGAATTTAAAATTCACTCTGTCAAACATTTCTTAACTATCACCATTTGTACTGAGTTGCTGTTTTGATTATATATGTATGAATATGTATATGTATATGTATTTGTGCAGGAGAGGGGAGAAGGGTTGAGAGATCACAGTTCCACCGAACACAATGTGTGTGAAGTTACATTCAGTAACAGCATTTGAGACCTGTTCATTACTGTCAGTTTTTTGAAGCTGACAATTGCTCTTTGTACTACTGCTTTTATGCTTCAGTGAACTGTTTGCAACAATTTACTCATTTTTTAGAAACTTGCTAAATTGTGAATGCAGAGAAGCTTTTATGAACTCTCTGGTGTATCTCTGAAGAGTATACTTTGAAAACGACAGTCCTAATGCATATGTTTCTAGCCTTTTTTAAAAAACTCTTAATCACTTTCCATGATGTATTTTTCTCCATCCAAATAAGTACTAAACTTCTATAATTTGAAGGTAGTTAGTTGGTTTGAATTATAAATATGTTGCCAAATATTTCAAGACTACCAGCAGTTACAATAACAACAATAAAACTTAATACAAAAATATGTAAACATCCATGTTAAAATGCATATAAGTAACCTGGAGCAACAAGCAAAATCAGTTGTGCAAAGTTGGAGCTATTGCAGTTGGTATTTAGAGATTCTCCAGAAGAGCTACCTTTGTTTAATTGTTTGTTTCAACTAACAAAGGAAATCAACAGATAAAGGAAGTGTAATTTAAAGGGGAAGCTGTTCCAATGAAGTGCCCATAATGAAAACAAACAAAGAAACAAGATTTTGAATGAACCTGCATTTATTTAGTGTATGGCAGTGGTACATTAGCCAGGAGACTACACTGTTAGTACAGAGTAGTTATTTGACTGCCTAAGATTGCTAGTCCATTCAGGCCACGCTCATGTGCCATCCAGGGTGTAATTCAGGGTGCAAATAAGCTCCACACTCAGAATAGTCTGCAGTGTCATCCAGGCTTTTCTCTCCATTTATGTAGCTTCATGTTTGGGTGTTTGCATTAGGGCAGGTCTGGCACCGGTTGAGACACAAAGAATTGTTATTTTTCTCACCAAAGTTGTACCTATTTATCTACTTGCATGTAACATGCTTTTGAACTGCTAGGTTGGCAGAAGCTAAGGCTTCTAAGCTAAGATGGGAGCTCACTCCATCATGCATTGCTAGGACTTGAACTGCTGGAACACAGATCTTCTCCAGCACATTTAAAAGCCATTCAGCCACCATGCCTCTATGTGCACCTGCAAATATTTTCTCAATTAATACAAGACTTGTGATACAGGTGTAATACCATATGTTCATAGTTATGAGCATCAGCCAGTAAGTCAATGATCCATCTAAATGATGATGAGAATGCAAGTAACTAAGTCCTTCCTATGAAGGAAGAAACAACTAATCATTAAACAAAACTAGTCAAAGGCTTCATTCAACAGATAGCCTTGAATGTAGAATCTCTCAGGGGTGCAGTCTTCCACTAGAGCCAAATCATGATCAATAAGTGCCCTTATGAATTTCCATATTTAGCCTGTTTCATCCCAGTCAGATTTCAACAGAATTGGAAGAGCTGTGATGGCATGACAGAATGAAGTATTGCAGGCTACTTTTGTTGACTGCCAGCTGTTCAATTCTGACCAGCTTAGGGTTGACTCAATTTTCCATCTTTCTGAAGTTGCTAAAATGAGGACCCAGATTGTTGGGGGGGCAACATGCAGACCTTGTAAACTGCTTCAAGAGGATTGTGAAACACTGTGAAGCAGTATATAAGCCTAAGTGCTATTGCTATTAAGAAACCAGGACAAAGCTTGAACAGTATCTTTCAGTAGACCTGAGTGATACACAACTTCATACTAATCATTTCTTAATTTTAAACCATCAGATATCCTCACACAGCAGCTTAGTTTAAATATTAAATGTGCAAGGGAACTCTGAGGCACATTACAAATGGATACCTACTGACAAAACATTTCTTCTACAACCACTGACTAGAATTACCTACTGGCTCTGGTGGATTTCAGTGACTTTACCAGCAAAATACTGCATAGAACATTTATATCACTCAGTGGGATCCCAGAAAGGAATGAACTCCTTATCACCATGATATATGTACAAACATGGGACTATCTAATACGAATACAGATGTTTAATGTGATCCAGTTCCTTAAATTAAGAAATCACAGCTTTGCACATTTTCATCTCTTTGAATCACCTTATTAGCTACATGATATGCAATATCCAACTTTCTTTATATGGAAAATGTTATTACATGTCACTTATTATGTCTTCTAATGCAAATCAAGATAATTGAATTCAATTTCAGTGAATTCAGTTTCTTGGAAAAGAGCTGAGGAAATGCCAGCAATTAGTGGTGGCTACCTAATTTTAGCAGTCCTCACTGCCTGAACTTGAAATACTATCAAAGTGGCATGATGTCTCCTTGATGGGCTGAACCTGCATTAGTGCCCTAAGATTTTACTCACACTGCTAATAAAGGGAGAACATCTATTTTACCACTGGCCACTTTGTTTCTTCCACTCTGCAAAGGAAAATGCAAGCTGGGCATTTTGAGCAATAGGCACATGTAATAAATGTGCTTCAAGGTATTCCTGAAGGATGTGGAAATCAAATACATCATTAATTATCCCATCTCTGAGTTTCTGACTTTTCCTCTCAATTGAAAAATAAGAGCTGTAAGAACCACTTTATGAAATTAAATGAACTACAATATGCTAAAATGAAAGAAAGAGGAGATCTAGTAACCACCGTCTTGGTTGCCAGCCAGGGGTGGGATTCAACAGGTGGGATTCAACCGGTATAACAATCAATTCAGTTAGTGTGTGCTTTGCACACTGTACAGCATTTGTAACTCATCTTTTGCTGCAAGTCCTGTGTGCAAAACAGCTGATGTGCAACAATTGGCTGTGCTGTGCGAAGCAGCTGAGCTGGAAAACCCAGAAATAAAGCACAGACTAGAGCCGGGCGGATGAGTGAGCCCAACAGCTGATTGTTGGAGCAAACCAGTTTGCTCACAGCTGATCTTTGGAGCTACTGGTTCACTGAACTGGGCCAAACCGGTAGAATCCCATCCCTGATGGCAAAGCTTTTTGAATAGAGCACAAAGACAATTGCTAAGGCAAAGCTTTCTCAGATTACTAATCAGAAGCAAATCTGCCTGAGTCAGAAAGATTTGCGGATTGAGTGGAATCCATACGAAGACCCCAGAAACAGAAAAGATGAAGCTTTGTTAAATGAGACACAGACACCCTGTGATTTGAGGTGGGTAGGAAAGCATCTCTACGTAAAGGAGAAATTGGGAAAAGGTGAGCAAAAAAGTTTGCTTCTAATAACAGGAAATCATATTATCAGAAATCTCCCCATCAAAGTGTTTTCTGATATTTGGGGTAGGGAGAAAAGGAATTATTACACAGCTCAGGTGTCCAAATTGCTACATTGGCTTCTTTGATCACTTTACAACCAGTGTTGTTATGAAGTAATGTTAACTGAGTTTATAACCAGAGAATACCTACAAACACACACACACAAAAAAAACTATATAGCACATTTTTTTTAAAAAAAAGAGCTTCTAACCATAATTTAAAAATTGGACATAATAAAAGAGATTTTTATTAAGCTTATGTTCAGTCATCCAAATACAACTGCTGAGACAGTCAAAACGAACACATTCAATGATACAAACTCAATGTAAACTGCTTCAAACTTGACTGCAGAAAGTACAACTTCAGCAACAGAGTGGTCAATGCCTGGAATGCAGTACCTGACTCTGTTGTTACATCCTCTAACCCCCACTCCTTTAACCTCAAACTATCCACTATTGACCTCACCCCATTCCTAAGAGGTCTGTAAGGGGCGTGCATAAGTGCACCATCGTGCCTACCATCCCTGTCCTATTGTCCCCATTTATTTGTACCTATTTCCAGTATTCTTACTCATGTTTATACTTATATCTATTATCTTGTAAGGGATTGACAAATCAAATAAATAAATAAAATAAAATAAACAATTGTGTTTCAAAAACAGCTAAGAGTGGTGGAAAGGTGCATCCTACTTAGGAATCTAAAAAGAGAGAGCGGAATAAATTAAGACATCTAAACCTACATCTTGAAGGACCTGCAAGGCAAGCCCCATTCTCCTAGGAAGTATTAGATATAAGGCAAATAATTCATAACTGTTACTTACAGATCACTCTAGAAAGCCAAATTGAATAGAGAAAAATGGGGATCCAGAGTGGAGCCATTTTCTCCTTCAGTCAGTTTCTGACCTATGAAAGGCAACTGACTGATTTGCAGAAGGCTGAATGACTTTCATCCAGGAAAGACTTCAAATAAATTCTCCTAGCATTTAAACATTCTACTATTACCATCATGTTGTTTAAAATGAAATCTTTTCAGAGAAGTATGAGATCCTCTCATTATATGAGTTTCATACAGAGGAAGTTAGCTCATTAATAACTTATCTTGGCAATAAGAGTGCTATTAGCTTAAAGTTTAATTGTACCAACATAAAGGTAGATAACTCCAAGGCTGTTTTATTATCATTGTCTTTGAGAAAAGACAATCTGAGTAAACAAATTGTACCTCCTACAGCAAGTTAGTCTGAGTCTGACATAACTCCTAAGAAAACTCTATTCTATAGCAAAAGTTGTGTTGTTGGATTCCATGGCCGAATATAGATGTTTCCATCACCTGCTATATCATGAGAGGCTGTGTATTGTTCAAGGTTTGTCAACTGTATGCTCTTTGTAGGCTTATATATTTAAAATCCTTACTTGAAATAACAGCTCACTGAGGTCTGAATTACAGATTGTCCTTTTTCCTCTTGGGTTCTAATCTAACATTGTGAGCAGAACTGCCAAGTTTATAGACAAGCAGTTCAGTTAAGTCTCTGCTATATTGAACAGATCAAGGTATCTCTCATAAAGGCAATGTTTTTAGCTGACTTCTCATTCTTTATTTTTAACATATTTTATTTTTGTATTTTACCTATTTCATCCTGGAAATAGACTTTCATTTTACCTTTTATTAGTATATTGATAAAACCAATCAATTAACTATAACTGTTGAATATATCCTACTTATTGACTGTTAACCATTTAATGTTTTATTCTTTTAATTTCCTATTATAGATAGCTTTGTGAGGATCTGCCCTAAAGAGAAGTTTCTGAAATAAATTCATCCTCAACCAGTTAACCAGTCAAAGGTCATCTTTCAAACATTGTTTAGATGAGAGATGCACATTTTAATGAAACTATAAGGGACATGCCTGATCTACACTGCAGAAAATGGACAAGGTAAAGGTACTGAATGGAATAAAGACGTTAGATTGAATTGAGTATTGCAATTACAATTTAATTACAATTAATTGAATTCAATTGAACAAATCCTCCTGAATATAATGACTTTCTTCTCCTATCACAGAATATATTGGCCACTTTTTTCAGGCCCTGGGAGGTATTTTCAGTTGTTTCTGGGATCACAATCAGTTTTAGGAGCTTCAATTGTGTACTTCTTGCTTGGATCTGACTTTTTCCAAATCTATGTCCTAAGAACTCTTCCCATAGCCAGTAGGTAATGAAACATTCATCTGGGGTGCATTTAAAATTTCATGTGTATAAAGGAGCTTTTAAAGATTGTACTGTATACAATCTTTGGGTTGCTGGTAAAATCCATTTATTAGAATTAGGAGATCTGGAGGGAAATAAATCACATTATCACTAGAAGACAGCAATAGGAAAATTCTTTATGGTGGTAGTCCAAATTTCTGTGGCCGGATCTGATAGCCTAAAGGTTACACTCTATCCATTAGTTTCCTAACTGCCATTTAAAAAATCTCATTTGCCACAATGCACTCTGATTTGGTAACACAAGCACAAGGATGTTCAGTTACAAGACAAGCAAAAGCAGCCAGCCAAGCAGCCAAGACTATAAACAATTTTGAAATAGTCTTGATAATGGCTTGGCTCCTGTCACAAAATCTCTTCTTCCCACCCCACTTTGCAGCCAACACTAAATCAATATTAATCAGTTCTTATAAGCATCCTGACAATCCAATTTTGCACCTCATGGAATAAAACCTACCATTTTTGCAGAATATTAATTTTTTTTTATTATTTGGGTTGGATTTAATGCTCATCTACATTTGTACCTACGAGAGAGGATAATTATGTGCCTTGGATCAGTGGTTTGTTTATTATTGTTGTGCAATACTGTAAAATTGAAAGCCTATAAAACAACCACAGAAAAAACACTGTAGCATTTTGATCCCTCTCTAATGTTGATAATAGATGGTTCTTTCTGTAGTGGCTTCTGCTGTAGCAAAATCAAAATATACAGAGAATTTGGATCCTCAACTTTCCTTCCTTCCCTCCCTCCCTCCCTCCCTCCCTCCCAGTGGTGAGCTTCTATCAGTTTCACAACCAGTTCGATGAGTGAGTGCTTTGCGTGTGCACAGAACATTACAAAACCACCGTTTTACACCTTTACTTTCCACTGCAACACTGGTGAGTAAAACAGCTGAGGCGTGGCAATCCGCTGTGCCGCGCCTCAGCTGAGCTTCAAAACTGCAAAAATAAAGGACAAACTAAGGCAGGGGCAGGTGGGCGGAGCCAATTTGGGCGAACCCTTAGCAGCCCACCCATTCTCCCTCCCTCCTATCAGCCTTCCCCCCCTCCTTCCCATCAGCCATCCCCCATTTGCTACCTACCAGATAGGTTAAACTACAAATGCCATCCTCCCCTTCCATAGCCCATTTGAAAGACATGTAGTTGTGCAAGGCTATTGCAGGTTCACAATGTATCTATCACTGTTCATTCTATAAGAATCATTCCCAAAGAACCTGGAATGTGCAGATAAAAAGGTGATTTGGCTAGTGTTTTTCATTATTGGTATTTAGGATAAATCCATCTTAAGCAAAAACAACAACAAATATTTTTTTCCTGTGAACAAAAGTACATTATAAATAAATGACAATCATGTATACAAATTGAGTATAAGTTGCTTTGATAGGCTGAATTAAGGGATACTAGTGCAGCCAATTTAGTATGCGGTGGCTCAGTGGCTAAGACACTGAGCTTGTTGATCCGAAAGTTGGCAGTTCGGCAGTTTGGCAGTTCGAATCCCTAGCATCGCATAACAGAGTGAGGTCCCGTTACTTGTCCCAGATTCTGCCAACCTAGAAGTTCAAAAGCATGTAAAAATGCAAGTAGAACAATGGGGACCACTTTGGTGGGAAGGTAACAGCATTCCATGCGCTTTCAGTGTTTCTCCTTCCTTTGCAACTTGGATGCTATTGAAAACACTGACACAAATACTGCTCTGTGCACCTTTATTAATATAAATATAAGAGCATTATACTGTGATTGGTAAGAAATGTTCCTGCCAGTTTACAACCAAGTAGATATGTTTCTATTTATAGTCTCTGGCTTTAATGGTATATTTTGTTGTAAATTGTTGATGACTTTTAGTTGCTCCCTTGTAGTTTAGTCTGTGACTGTAATTAACTTTTATCAGTCTAAAACTCAAATGAACAAGTTAGTCTCCCTCAGGCTCTGATTGCCTTGGTGGCACCATGGTTAGAGTGCTGTAGTGCAGGCCACTTCTGCTAACTACTAGCTGCCTGCAATTTGGCAGTTCAAATCCCACCAGGCTCAAGGTTGACTCATTCTTCCGAGGTGGGTAAAATAAGGACACAGATTGTTGGGGAAAATATACTGATTCTGTAAAACCCCTTAGACAGGGCTGTAAAGCACTATAAAGTGGTATATAAGTCTAAGCACTATTGCTATTGCTGTTTCTTGGCCTTTAAAGCTGGCTAGAATTTCTGGCTATGCGGCTGTAGTAGTATCAGATGCTGCAAGGATTGCTATATATCTTCAGAAATTATACGGCTTAAGATTCTCTCTCCCCGCCTCCCACTTTTTCCCCCCAGTCCTTCATATAGGTAATCCTTGACTTATGACCACAATTGAGCACAAAATTCCTGTTGCTAAGCAAAACAGTTAAGTGAGTTTTGCCTCATTTTCCTGCCATAGTTGTTAAATGAATCACTGTAACTGTTAAGCTAGTAACTCCATTGTTAGGTCAATCTGGCTTCCCCATTAACTCTACTAGTCAGAATGTTGCAAAAGGTGATCACATGACACCAGGACACTGCAACCTGGCAACTCGGGAAATATGAGCCAACTGCCAAGTGTCCAACTATTGGTATATGACCATGCACATTCCAGGATTTTTCTGATTATAATATCATATGCTTTTTGGATATCACCGATCTACAAATCTCAGGAACCCAAATCCTATGTCAGTAGAGGATGGGTTGGCAGCTAAAATTCAGCAACATTTGGCAAACCATGACTCCCTAAATCTTATTACCACCTACTATAAAATTCTTACTTAAGATTTGCAACTTTTCTATAGATGTTTGCTCATATACAAATCTATGGCTTGCATGAAAAGCTAGGCAAAAGTCTACATCTCTTATAATTAAATACCTTTCTCTGGGAGGCCACATGGTTCCTTGGCCCTAATATTCTATAACAATAAAGAGCCATGTCTTGCTGAATTGCCTTAATTAAATATTGCTTCTTAATACTGAAAGAAGCATCCTGCTACTAAGTACAACATGAGTGATTCCTTATTGACATATTTGGACATTTAATTTATAGCATTTTAATGGGGAGACACCCCATTAGCTTCCTTTTCTTTCATGCTAGGATGAGGTTGAAAAGAACAGGTGCATCTTCAATTTCCTCTAATCGTAGGAACTGTAAAAGTAACTTAAAACACACACCTGAAATATGGTGTTGGGGTTTTTTTTTGAGAGAGAGAGAGAGGGAAAAATCAGCAATAGCAATCCTTGCTTAGTAATTATCTGAACAGTAGGTGGTTGAAGAGTGTTCTTATGTTCCACCTGCATTCAGTTTTTTAATTTGATTGCACTTTTGACATGAGCTTCCTGTATGAAATCAATGTAGAACATTTCCTGTTTTCAAGATTACATTAAATAAAAGAAAAAAGGCTGCACTTACTTGCATTATTAATATGCTCTTTCAGGGGAAGGAAACCTACAACAAGGCAATTTGTAGTAATGAGTTTATAGTTATACAAAAATACCAAGAATTTGAATTTTATCTACATTTCTTTCCTTCTCTTTCTCTCTCAACTTCACTTGCCCTGTACCCTTTCCTTCTGATGAGAAAAGCAAGGACAGAGAGAAAACAAATTATGTCAGGCCACCTCTAAAGCTCCAACTTCTTATATTATCTTCCATTTACAACATGGGTGATGTTGTCAGGAAGAGTGGCAAGATATTTTTTTCCCCAATTTTTTCAGCTTTCTTGTTTAGCTGTCATTTTTGATGGCAACTGTCTTCAGTGCAGACACCTGATACAGAAATTAACTACATACTAAGACAGTAATAATTATCTCCCTTCCCCAATGACAGGGTAGGATAGAACTGATATAAATCAAGGACATTTGCTGCTCTTGCAACTTCTGCAGAAGGGTCTCGCCATGGCCAACTTTCAACAGCTAATTCACTGCCTCCAACCTGCCACGGCCAACTTGCTGTGGGACAACTCACTGCAGGACAAAAGTTACACTAATATCAGATAAATGGTGGAATAGACTTATTAAGGAAAAGATGCAAAAGGAGGGACAAAATCAAATGTGAATGAAAAAAAATAAAATAACTTCATTATTTTAAATAATTAAATTGAATTGTTAAATTATCCCACGATGAATTATCCCACAGTCAATTGGCCATGGCAAGTTGGCCATGGCGAGTTAGCAGTGGCAAATTGTCACAATCTTCTGCATAACATTGATGGCAAGCACAATGCTACACATGGAATTCTATACCACAAGTTTCCTGTAGGAATTGTTGAAATATAAAATGAAAACAAATTTGGAAGCTGGTCTGTAATTTCTCCTTTTCCTGAAGAGATGTGACTATCTTTATGATGATCTTTTTATTCTAAAGACTACTTGCCTTGCCTTCTTGTGGGACTGTGAGACAGTCTTTTTTTAAAAAAAATCCCTCAGGCCATAATATGATGTACATTTGCCAGCGAATAATCCCTATTGAATTTAATGGATCTCCTTTCCCAGTAGTTTTGTGTGGGATTACATTGTGAAATTGGTCCAGCATCCTTTTGAAATTGATTTTTCTCAGCATGTCTTTTCAGGAGTAAATCTAATTGTAGTTGGTAGGCACAGTGACATTTTCTGTAATCAATGTCTGGCTATGTAAAGTGACCCAGAGTTTACAATAATTAAGACTATTCCTCATGTTAGGCTATGGTGGCATGAAGCAGTCTTTCAGGCTAATAACAAAACGAAACATTTAATAGCTCATTGTTAACTGGGATAGAACTAAGGGTGCTATAAAAGAAAGCACATTTTGTGATGAACAAAGAAAACAAAGATAAAACTAGTACTTTATTAGTAAATTTAGTTTGCTATTCTCACCTATCAAAAGAGAATAAAACAAAAAAAGGAGAAAATGCATAATTATAAAAAAGAAAAATACGTAAATTCTGTATTTTTTTCAGTAAACTGTTAACCCAAAGTATACAATTGGTCCCTTTCATCTTCAGCCTGAAACAACTTTGTGAAGCTAAAAAGAACTTCTCTGTTTCCTAATCTGGACTGACGACCACTTCAAAATATTTCATCTTCCCAAAGAAAAGTGCTAGCTATCAATTTATTGATATACACATAGGATTTGAGGACTGGGAATTAAATGTTGCAATGTGACATAATGCTAATTCATAGCCTTATGATATAGTATAATTCAAGATTGTGACCTATATTATTATTCTTCAGAATATTTAATATATTTATATAGAGAGAATGCAAACATCTAACAGAGAACTCCACTCTTTGCAGGGTCATCTGGACTTTTGCAGCCTAGATGTTTACATTTGATTTTCATACATTTTTTTTCCATTTCAACACATGGTCTACTCCACCAAGCATTCAGTAGATGCCTTGTAAATAAAAACTGAATAATTGTAGATCCATTTCTCTCTTATACATTATTGTAGCAGGAGTAGTAGTTTGGTCAAGGACCAGTGGTTAGATTGATCTATCCATCCATCCACCCACCCACCCACCCACCCACCCAACCAACCAACCAAAACCTGGCTTTCTTCTAACAACCAAATCAATTTGAAGATACAACATAAATCAATTAAACATGCACAAACAAACAGTATACACTGAGCTATCAAAAAAGCATTGGCAGCCTGCGGAGCAGCCTTGAGCAAAAGTAAAACCATAGCTGATTTACCCTTGACCTATAATATTTCAAAGACAAAATAAAGACAAATACACTCTAAATTACCACATGACACAGAAAGATTTTTGATAAACCTATCTGGGTGATCATATCTTTATCTCTTCCAATCCTATGATCCTAGGCCAGCATACTTTTTCTGATATATGGCCCATGAATATATAAGCAATGGTCTGCTGGTGTGGCCACAGATTCCTGACTATATTTCCTCCCAGCTGAAGCTCAGGGCCAGATCAGCTTGCAATAAATGCTTTCTTACAAGGCCACTTTAAGCAATTGGGGGAGGGGCTTATATGGGAAGGAATATCTCACAGGTTTAGTAGTGTAGCAGCTCACATGTGTGTGAGTGAGTACTTGGGACAGTACTTTTTTTCCACCACCCTGATTATATATATTAAAAGATTAAATAATGGGATGCTGTGCTAAAGAGTATTAGCCCTATTGTGCCTTAATATACTCATGCCATCTCAGAAAGCATGCCATCCTCTGCTGGTCCTGATGTGATTGTAGGGAAGGGGTCTTCAAACTTGACAGCTTTAAGACTTGTGGACTTCAGCTCCCAGAATTCCTCCTCCAGTCATGTTAGCTCAGGAATTCTGGAGTTGAAGTCCACAAATCTTAAACTTGCCAAGTTTGAAGACCCTTGTTTTAGAGGCTCATTTAAGGGTCTTTGAGCTTTGAGGCCCTATGATCAATCGATGCCAAAACAAAACCAAAAGACCATTAAAGAGAAAAAATTGTTGAAAAGCGTGTATTAGCTTTACGTAGCAGAGTGCAAGATAGGGAGATTGTGTTTATCCCAAAATAACCAATCAAAGCAATTTGATGAGTTGATGATCAAAGCAAGCAAGATGAAAAGAGTCTCCTAAAAAGAGGTCTAGAAAAATATAACTTTACTTCCTCACTAGGTGGGATGAGTCGATAAAATAGAGAGAAGGCAGTTTATCAGCTAATTTATATATAAGCATTCTAAAAGTCACCTATAAATCTCAGCAACATCATTAAATATAAAGAAAGTGAATTTGCCCTCCAATATAGCAAGGAACAATGTATTGTTGGAAAAAATATCTTTCTGGGTTCAGTTCCAAGTGGGGAAAAAGACACTGGAAACATGGAGGCTATTTGGAAGGTATAATGGTGGACAGGACCACATGGCCTGGAGCTCCAAAGAAGGATGATCACATGCTCCAAGGTGAAGGAAGAGATCAAGAAAAAGGCTGATATGCTGAGAGTGCCTGGGTTTTATAACCTTTGTTGGGATTTGAATTGAAGCTTGTTTCTAATTGGTTGTCAGACTCCCATGAGGCCATGCAGGGGCAACTCTGTAGGCTGTCCTGAGTTCCAGGCTTGGTTGAGCCTTGCTGGATGATGATGCACTGAAAGAAAAACATCTACCTTAATCTGGAGATCTTTGTTATGTAAAGTATTCTGCTCCAGGCCTTAATGGCCCACCCATTAACAAAGGTGGGGGTGAACTTCTACTTTTGAAGTGAGTTTCTGCTTCTGAGTTTCTACTCTTTTTAGGGGAAATATTCTGCCTTTTTAATATTTCCCAGGATATTTCATTTTTCTAGGAGACGGGTGGGTGCTAACTTCCTACAGTATATAAATCTGTGTTACATTTGTAAGGATAGATTAACCTCCTGACTTTTTCTCTTTATTCTAGATTAAATTAAAGCAGAATGTAGGTCTGTGTTAGGAGTCCCATCTATGCATATTTACATCTAATTTTATAGTTAAATGTAAAGTGTAACCTGTATGTATCCCTATAATTTTAAAATTAAATAATTACACTTAATAGCTTTGATGTGAAGTTTGAATTCAATAGACTTAGTTCAGTTATAATAGTACTAATTACATCCAGAACACAGCCATGAAATTAAAGAATAGTTTCTACTCCTATTAAAAGTAGGATATTCAAAATTACTGCTTGAATTACTTTTTGTCTTTATGTAAAATTATGGCAAATAGTATCAAAACAAATCAAACAATGACACCACAGGTCCATTTTCTCCCAAAAGAAGGAGTTCATGCCGTTGACATTAATTCTAAGTAAACAACAAAGATAGAAAAATGTTTAACATCTATTAATTCATAAATCTGGATTATTTTCTCCATTAGAAAGAACCAGTCTGCATTAGAATATCCACCATTAAGTTCTGATAGGTCCTTACCAAGGTGTTCATGGACAGTTTTCATTTTTAAGTTATTAGTCTCCCTTCCTCAAAATTTCCACTTAGACTGCTCTTTATCTTTTTCTGCCTAGCTAAGATAAATTATGATAATACGAGCTAGAATCTAATTTTCTTGATTTACATCCAGCTGCTTTTTTCTGGCTTCTGGATGATGCAACTATGTCTATTTGTTATGTTCTCATTAATTCATTTTGTGCTTTTTGTTTTGCTTGTAAAATGCCTGGATGCTGGACTTGTTGTTGTTGTCTTACTTTAAAAGTTCAGATGGCATATATAAATGATTTAAACAAACAAACTGCAACATGAAAACTTATCAGGATAAATTGCCCTTCCCAATTTTATTTTGTTAAATTATATTGGGAGTGATCTGAATCATTTTTTTCCCAGTCTTGGGCCAGGCATATTCAACAAACAAACTTGAGGCTGCATTCCACCATAACTTCACTGGTTTCTTATATTCAAACTGGATGACATAGGAATCTTTTTTTTTCAGGGGGGAGGACCCTCCCAGTAGATGCTTTTCTTTCATATTAAGATAAGGAGACTTCTGAAGGCTGCTTCCCATCTGTAAGTGTTTTGACAAAATTGCCTAGATCAGTAGGTCTTTTCTTTATTTCCTATCTCATTATTGAACCCAATGCAATGTTATTTCAGGTACCACTATAAGGACTCCAAAATTACAACTATAATTTTTACAAATTATCTTCTCATCTTTGCTGGAACACCATGGCAGAAAAACAGCATATATTAACAGTGGAGCCATCTGCCTGGCTCCACATTTTGTATTGAATACATAGAGATACATTCAGTGCAGGATACGGGATTAAGGCAGCCAAGAAAACAAGTGCATAAGAAACAATAATTTCTAGTGGTCAAATAATATAATTTCATAGTCCTCGATTAGGTCACTGGGAAAACAGTTGAAAGAATAGCCATTTATTATTAAATTAATTTGGATTAATTAAATTTGGATTGATCAAAACATTCCAAATTATGTTAATTTTTCCTGTAAACTATAAGATCATGTATAAGATCAATATACAAGGAGGGCCAAGACCAAATGTTTGTACTCATGTCCCCCTTCTTGGTGGTAGTAGTGCATATGATCCTCTCCAAGATATACATTGCAAGATGGCTGCAGTAGATGACAGAACTGCATTCCTGAGGCGCAAGAAAGCAAATTATCAGCCATCCCACTCAGTCATCTAGCAAAGAAAGAGTCCTATTTTTTCCAAGAGTATACTTTACTGAAGCCCAGGTAGTTATAAAAGTAGTGTAAACTGAATCTGAGGTTTTCCCATGCAAGCAATACAAAGTAAAATTTCCTCTTCCCCTGCCCTCGCCCCCCAGCTATCTCCAGGTTATCTGGAAATGTCCAGTTAGGTGCTTATATATTGTTTAGAAAACAGGTTCTCAGTTCCCAGTTCTACATATCAATAGTCGGTTTTGGCTGGCTGAAACTTGTCACGAGGTGCAGCTGGGCTTCCATCCTACTACTTCTTCCTTGCATCCCCACCCCCATGCTAATGTCAGACTGTCAGCTCATGAAGCATGGTTAGCAGAGATACAGCCAAGACCTCTTGAAATAAGTCTAGTCCTTCAAAATAAAATACAATAATAGTTAATAGCACATCATATACAGAAGGATCATTTGGGTTTGTTAGGGTACTTAGCATGGAAATGGTGGGTAAGGCAGGGGAAGCGCAGGTGGGACACCTCAACCCACTCAGTGTCAGAGTGGGAAAAGTCCTCCCATAAAATTAGGCATTGCAACTTTGATTTATAGCAGAAAGAAGCAAGGATTTCCTTGACCTCAAAATGTTGTTCTCCTTCTGTCAGGATGAGAAGAACTGGTAGTTTTGTCTCAGGATTCAAGGGTAAGCCAGTGACAGGTCTGACTCTGATGATGAACGACTAGAGTTCTTCCATTTCCTGGGGCATCATCAAGTACAATTTAGCCAGGGGCTTTATCCAGCTATCTTTTAGGCCTGAGGGAAGGAGTATAGTAGATTGGAACTTGGCATCCCCACTTCATATCCTAGTTCTCTCTGAACTGGCAGCTTTATTGAGTCTTGTGGTGGGTCTAGCCTTGCTTGTAAAAAGGAGAAGGGGCGCTAATCCAAATGATTCCAAGAAAAAAAAATCCCTCTTGTTATTAAGGTACAGCTATCTGTAACATAATATGCAAGAAAGAGACTTTGGACATGTCCCATATCCCCACAATTTTGATATTTCACCTAGATATAAGGATTTTAAGCTTAATTACCTCCTTCTCCCCCCTTCCCCCCCAAAATAATTGTACACAAGGAAGGCCAGACTTAATGACAAATTATATTGGTTGCTAAGTATGAAATGTGTGGATTTATTTATTGAGTCATGACTGAGGTCTTTGATGCCAAATGAGGCATGAAACATATTGTCAAATTCTTAATGTCAGCCTATGCAATGATAATGGGTTCTAATTTTATTTAGTTGTATGGTAAGAGATATCTGCTTCAAGAGATATCTGTATGCAATGTGCAGTTGAATCTGAGAAGTTGCCATAATCTGCTTGGTATTTTTAATTTGAGTGATCAAGGATTTCAAATATAACATTATTATAGATGTTCATCATAATATACAACCGTACTTTTAGAAGGATGGATTTCCAATAGAAAAGAATATCTGAGGCTCAGGAATTAACTATGAACTGCTTAGTGTTTTCTGATGTTGATTGTTTCCTTGCAAACATTTCATCTCCCAAATAGATAATGATGTTACCTAGCTGGGCAATGAAATGTCTTCACACAAGCAACCAAGCTCAGCCTCAAGAACTCCAAAGGATTAACTTTTACAAATAAGGGTGGTGGCGTGTGGTTGAGTGGCATGGGGAGACAGCACTCTGCTCTGCCTTGCCGAGTTTCAGCATTCTGGTGGCCATCCGAGGCGAAATCAGTCCTGGGGGGATCAGTGACAAAGAGGGAAACCTTTGGAGCTGAAGAGGGAAGGTGCAATCCCCAGCGGTGCAATCGGAGGAGCCCTCAAAGCTGGCACTGAAGAGTCAGATTTTAATGGCCAATCCAGAGACCAGACGACCCACTAAATAGGAAAGGGAAGTGAAGAGAGAGTACGGTGTGAAGAAGCTGTGTTAGCAGTGAGAGCGGAAGAGCTTGAAACTGCCAAAATGAGCCCAGAAAGAGACGGTGAAAGGAAAAGCTCAAAGCATCACCTGGGCAGTGAATACGGCAAGGAGAGTGGATAAGGGAGAGGACGAAGGGAGTGCCAGTAACAGTGAAGGAAAGAACAAAGAAGAAAAGAAAATAATGGACTATACATTAATTAAGAGAAGAGGGGAAATGAAAGTGGACTATTTGAAAAGGGGCAATTAAAACTTTTAGGTTCCTAAAAGAATAACATTATTGCAGCAGAAGAAGAAACAAAGCAGCAGATAAAAAGACTGAAAAGGAAAATGATTCTGAAAGTGCAAAAAGAGAAGTAAAAGTTAAACCTTTAAATGCACAGCTTTTAACATTACAATAAGATTTACAAAATCTGGTTGGAACTTTTAGAATACCTTTACTGAAAATTAATGGATAATCATGATTATAATATTTTTTAACCTATATACTTAAAAGCATTGTAATTAAGCTCTTCTCTTATTTTCTTTTCCTCTTTCTTTTTTTCTCTTTTTCCTTAGTGATTATATTATATGATAAAATACTTAAATGCGTATATTGATTGAATTATATAGTGAATAGAGTGTAAAGAAGAATATATACATATAGAGAAAAGTGAATGTTTAAGTAATATATATTGTAACACAAGTTAAAGAATTTAATATAGATAATCACTAAGAATTATACTGATTGACTCATTCTAGGAATTGTTTTGTTTCCCCTACCAGTAAACTTTATTGTCATCAAAATATATTGGAATATAGAATAGTAACTTTATAAATTTAGATTGACTATTAGTGATAAGAATTTAATTGTATAAGTTAGCTGTTAAATAATCAATTGTCTAAACATTTTATTATTAAAAGTATTAAAGTAATATAAAGTATTAAGGTATAAACAAATAAAAGTATATAAGAAGTATATTAAAAGTAATAGATTGGCAAAGAATTAATATAAATAGCTCTGGATATTGGGGTTGATTTGTAAAACTGCATAGATTAATTATTTTTTTAAATTTACTGAACAAATTAGGATTTAATGCAAGACATAGAGGGATAGACTACAGGGTAGAATAAGGATAGTGACAGAAACTAGGGAAACAGTGAGCATTGAATGGTGTTGTGGGACAAGATAGAAAGAATATTAGGACAACAAAATTGAATATTCAAGAAATGACAAGTAGTGAAGACCGAGGCGAAACTCACCCCAACAACAACCGCAGCGATACCATCTCCATCTACACAAAGATCCATAGAGGGAATGCTTACAACAGATAAAATGACAGCCATGATGAATACATAGCCCATGTAAGCCACCTTGTTAACAATACAAGAGACGATGATAAAACTACAGGAAAGCATGACTAGGAATCATGGAGAAATGAAAATAGAGATGGAAGAGGTGAAAAGAGAAGTGAGAAAGGACATTCAGAAGTTGGATGAGAAAATAGGTCTGATTCAAGAAGTCTTCAAAAGAATGACCAATGACTCTGAATGATTGAGAAAAGAACAGAAAAAACAGAACAGAAATTAGAGTCGGTAAATCAAAGAATGCAAGAAAGGGAAAAGAAAGTAGAGAACTCACTGATTCAGTTGGAAATATTCAGAGGGCCTTGTTCTACCTACATTTTCAGAATATGGAAGAAAAGAAGGAGGAAGATTTAACAGCAATAATGGCAGAGATTATCGCAGAGGCACTCTAGAGAGATAAGAGTGAGATAATCAATGAATTAAATGAAGTCTACCGAGTCTACACAAATTATGCCAGAAGATTCAGACTGCCAAAAGAAGTTCACATCTGTTTTGCACAAAAAAAAAAAATGAGGGATATAATCTATAAAATTACTAGAGATGAGCCTATGACATATAAAGGAAAGGAAATCATAACATTAAAACAAAGCCCAAAAAGAGTTCCTGAACAAAGGAAAGAATATCACTTTCTGGCTGGCCAACTTAATAAAAACAATATACTTTTCAGATGGATAACACCAGAGGGAATGTTGCTGTTGTGGCAAGGGAAGAAGATGAAGATAGACACAGTGGATAAAGCGCAAGATTTCCACACAGAACTAACAGGCACAGAAGAACCCAGTAGCAGCAGAGAAGATTTGGAATCAGCTGGTCAAGACGACCAACAATTGGAAAAGAATGGAGAAGAGGAGGAAGAGAAGAAGGAAGAAAGACCACAAGAAGAAAACAGAGTAAGAAATGGGACAAAAACAGAAGCAAGGAATAACAGGAACTAATCACTAGAGGCAAAGAGAGAAAATGGATAATAATTTGAAAATACTGTCAGTAAATATAAAGGGACTTAATTCTCCATCAAAATGGCATCAAACCCTGAAGAAATTGGTAAAACAAAAAATGAATATAGCATGCTTCCAGGAGGTACACATTAGACCTCAAGATAAGAAATATTTACAATATAAAAAATTAGGAAAACTGTATGTAGCATTAGTGGAGGAAAAAAAGAGAGTAGTAATATATGTTAGAGAAGGAATAGAGGCAGAAGTATTGTATACAGATTCAGTGGAGAGAACATGAATATTAGAAGTTATATGGGAACAGAGGAAACTTTTATGTGTTGCAATATATGCTCCTAACAAACAACCAGAAATTTACTACAAAAGAATACATGAAAAAATGTGAGAATTAGGCAAAGAAGATATTTGCATAATAGGAGACTTCAATGCAGTCTCGGACACAAAAAAGGACTACCAAAGTACCAGTAAAAAACGAAAAAAAGAACACCTTTCCAAAAACATTTTTTTTAATATCATGAAGTACAACATTTAATTGATATTTGGAGAACATATAACCTAAAAGAAAAGCAGTTCATCTTTTATTCTATTCCCCACAAATCATGGTCGGGAATTGATATGGCATGGATAAACAAAACCCTAATGAAAGATACAGTACAAGTAGAAATAGCACCAAATATGTGGGCAGATCATAACCCTCTAATAGTAATATGGAAAGGCCAATCAAAACAAAGAGGAAGATGGATATTTAACCCACAAATTCTGAGAGATAAAGAATATTTAGCAAAATTTAAAAAAGAATTAGAAATGTTTTTTGAAGTAAATAAAGAAGAACACACTTCTTTACAGAATCTGTGGGACACAGCGAAAGCCTACCTAAGAGGAATAACAATTGCATATAATGCCAGAAAGAAAAAAGAAAGAGAAAAAGAAAGTAATGAGTTACAGAATGATATTAGAAAATTGGAAAGACAGGTGCAATTAACACCAGAGAATGAACAAATTATAGGTAAATGTAGTTTAGCCAAACATAACTGAACATATTAGAACAGAAAAGAAATTTAAGAGCATTTAAATTAGTAAAGCAAAATTATTTTGAAAATACAAATAATCTTGGAAGGTGGCTGGCATATAGGTTAAGGAAGGAAAAAGAAAAGAGATGGATTCAGCAATTACAAGATAAGGAGGGAAAGATACAAAATAATATGGAAAAGAAAAAAGAAATCGTATTGGAATATTTTAGTGAACTCTATAAACAAGATATGAGTAAAGAGAGAATTAAACAGTACTTAGAGGAAGAAAACATTCCAATGCTAACAGAAGAAGAAAGGGAAAGATTAAATGAAGAGATCACTAAGAAGGAATTAAAAGAGGCAATTAGTAAACAAAAAATAATAAAACCCCCGGAACAGATGGATTACCTGCAGAATTATATACAAATTTAGGGGAAATATTTGATCCAATTCTTTTAGAAATTTATAATGAAGTACTTACAGGGGCAAAGCTACCAGTGTCATGGAGATAAGCATATATTACATTAATACCAAAGGAGAGTGCAGATACCACCCACATGAAAAATTGCAGACCAATTTCTTTACTGAATGCCAACTACAAAATATTTATGAATATAATGGCTGAGAGATTAAAAAATACTGAGTAGATACATACATACAAATAAAAATGGTTTCCTTTCAACAAGACAACTTAAAAACAAGACAAGGACAGTACTAGATATCCTGGAGTACTATGAGGCCCATTCCAGAAAAACAGGCTGCACTAGTTTTTCTGGATGCTCAAAAAGCCTTCGATAAATTAAATTGGCAATTTATGAGGCAGCAAGTAAAGGAAATGAAATTTCGGGACAAATTTGAAAAAAATGTTAGAGTCAATATATTCAAGCCAAAAAGCACGGATAATAATTAATGGAGAAATGACAAATTCATTTGAAATAGGAAAGGGGGTCAGGCAGGAATGTCCACTTTCACCTCTGCTCTTTATCATGACACTAGAAATTTTGTTGAGAAGAGTCAGACAGAATTTGGAAATAAAAGTTTAAGAATCAAACAAGAAGAATACAAGACCCAAGCATTTGCAGACGACCTTGTATTCTTCGTAGAAGAACCAATACAGTCAGGACCAAAGTTAATTAAAGAGATAGAGAGATACGGAGAATTTGCAGGTTTAACAATCAATAAGGATAAAACTAAAATGATAACAAAAAATTTAACAGAGAAACAAAAAAAAAAAGAAATTAGTAGAGGTAATGGGTATACAAATTGTTAAAAAAATTAAATATTTAGGAATTTGGCAAGATGTTCAACAATAAAAGAATATAATTATATAAAGATAGTACTAGAAATAAAAAGGGATTTAGAAAAATGGGGGAAACTACAAGTATCAATGTTAGGGAGAATTGCGTCCATTAAAATGGACATCTTGCCAAGAATACTATTTCTCTTTCAAACTATTCCAATTAAATTAGATAAAAAATTTTAATGAATTAAACAAAATTACTACGAAATTTATCTGGTCAGGGGAAAAAACGAGAATAAAATTAAGCTCATTACAAGATAATAGTTGCAGAGGTGGATTTGGGCTCCCTGCCTGGGAACTATACTATAAAGCAGCAGTTTTAACATGGATTAAAGAATGGGCCAATCTGAGAAACAAAACAAAAAAAATTAACCTTAGAAGGGCACGATCTGGAGGTGGGGTGGCATGCCTTCATGTGGAACCCTGGAAATAAGAGTTATACACACTTTAATAGGTAGAAAATCAGAAGCTCACTATTGAAAGTGTGGAAAGAGATTAAACACAAACACTATATGAAGGTTCCAGGGTGGGTATCTGTCATGGAGGCATTGATCCACCCCAAAGCTTTAGAAACAAGAAGAATTCGATATTATGATGTCCTAAATTCTCAGCGAAGATTAAAGACAAACCAAGAACTTAGAGAGCAAGGGATGAAAATAGAGTGGTGGCCATACTTACAACTTAAGACGAGGTATAAAAAAAGACATAGAAGAATTTGGAATTGAGGGAAAACCGAACCAATTAGATAAAATATTAGAGGGAATGGATGAAAAATTAATTTCTAAAATGTATAACTATCTATTAGAATTTGAAATGGCGGAAGAAATAGTTAAAGGCCCAATGATTGCATGGGCAAGGAATGTAGGGCACAACATTAATCTGAAAAACTGGGAAAAAGTTTGGAAGCAAAATTACAAAATAACAATATCAGCTGTCTATAAAGAAAATCAATACAAAATGTGTTATTGGTGGCATCTGGCACCCTCAATGTTAGCAAATATGTACCCAAATTTAAGTCCGACTTGCTGGAACTGTAAGCAAATGAGGGGTACCTTCTTCTACACTTGGTGGCTTTGCCCAAAAAGTAAAAAATACTGGAAAGTAAAAAATTAGAATGTGAATAAAAGAAATTACAAACATCCAACTAGAATTTAAGGCCGAAATATTTTTGTTGGGAATGTTAAAAGGGGACTACGCAAAAGAAACAAAATATTTAATTCTCCATATAATTATGGCAGCAAGAATTGCATTGGCACAATGTTGGAAGGAAGACCAAATGCCAATAAATAATTTGATTATTTAGAAAGTTCTTGACTGCACTGAAATGGACCTACTTACACAAAAACTTAGGGATGAGGAAGACTCAAGATATAGTACAGCTTGGGAAAAATGGTACAAGTGGATCAAGGATAAAAAACCAGGGAATTAAAAGATAAGGATTTGAACAATTAAGTGGTTAGATCAAGAGCATTTACGAAAAATAGGAAAGGAATATTAGTAAAATTGTTTTCAATAAAAGATCATACTGTCTTAGTTGATTAGAAACATACATGCTTTTATTTGTTATGTAGTTGCATATTGATTTCGTTTGCAATGAAATGTTGTATTCTATGTAATGTACATATTTTTCTTTTTAATATTTAATAAAGTTTATTTTTAATTTATTTTAAAAAAAACTTTTACAAATAAGTAAGCTTAAGCATAAGAAGAATGTTCTAGTTTCATTTTGCCTAAGAATTCAAGCTAAAAAGATAAAATACGTGGTATGTATAAGATATTAAAAGGAATAATTCTATGTGTTCTAGTATTGTTTGAAAGGGTCACTGAGATGCAAATTCTGGCCTCATTGCCTTTCTTCTGTGACCTTCCTCTAATGTGTTTCATTCATATTCCCCCTCTCTCTTTTCACATCTTCAACTTGCCCTTTCATGGGCAACATATTCAGGCAACGTGCATGAAAAGCACTCTATTTTATCTTTGCATAGTTTCATAGCAATGCTGGAATTGTAATTGACTTACCATTATCCAAAGGAAGTTCTCTTTGAGGGGTCCTTGGTGCTCCCTGAGTTTGCTTGTTTTCTTGCAGACGTTTCATTATCCTAACTCGGTAACATCATCAGTGCTAGTAAGGAGTGCTGTTTGCTGTCACTTTATATTCTGGTGCCTTGCCTGTCTGTGTGGGGAATGGTGATCTTAGATATTATTTGGTTGAGCTGTTTACTGGTGGCTTTTGGCAGTTTCTTGATTGGGGTATTGCTTACTTGATAGTTGATCTTTAATTAACCTTGGAGTTAATCTAAGCCAGAGATGTTAAATTCAATTTCATTGAGGGCTGCATCAGGGTTGTGTTTGACCTTGGGGGGGGGGGGGCAGAGTGGGTGTGGCCAGCTGGATGTCACTCATGTAGGGGATGTCTGGCAGCAAGCTTCTGAGCTCCGTTTTCAGTTGTGACAGCCTCCTGCAACCCTCTTCTAGTGAAAAGAAGAGCTCAGGAAGGCCACGTGTGGCCCTCTCGAGTTCCATTTTCTCTGGCAGAGGCACTGCAGGCCTGTCCTTCACTGTTTCCACGGGGTCTGCATGGGCCAGATCTAAGTACCCCACAGGCTGGATCTGGCCCATGGGCCTTGAATTTGACACCTCTGATCTATGCTGATCTGAGTGCTGAGTACTGGTGGAGAGGTGCTGGAGTCTTTTTTTTTCTTTTGGGCTGGTTGATTGTCTTTTTTGAATAGTCTATATATGTTGTTAATGTCTATGTGTCTATTGGTGACTGATTTGTCAGAGTGCCAGGCTTCTATAAGTTCCATGGCAGTTTTAGACTTGGCCTGATCTAGGATTGTCACATTTTTTTCTGATTGAAACTATGATTAATCTCTCTATATGTCATGAAATTAAAGAATTTTCATCATGTCTATTATAAAAATGTTCTCTTTTTAAATCGTAATTATATTAATCATTGCAGTTAAAAAAAACAAGCTAATCAAAAAGAAAAAAAGAAGTGCAGGAAAAAAATCCACTGGTTATTTTTTTAAAAATATATAAAATGGATGCATGAACCATTCAAAGCCAATGGGAGTAAGGTAGCATATTAATTAAATAAATAAACAAGGCTGCTTGGCAGAATGCATGTTTCATGAGCCTGTTATTGATTATAATGGCATACCAGAACCACAGTTCCAGTTTTCTTTCTCTGTCCACAACACATACTTATCAATTCCCCACAAATGAAGGATGGGAAAATATCAGTGAAATTACTGTGATCAATCTTAGAGTAATGAGTAAAACATTGGAAGAGCTACAGAATTTGATGTTGAAATCTGTGTACATTTACAGAGCAAGGTGCTCAATCCCAGCTATAAAATTTAAATGAACACTGGGGGAAAGAACCATGATTGATTTCTTGACATTTAATATATTGTCAACTGCTGACAGCAGTCACTTGAAAATTGCAGGTGTAAGGGAAATCAAGATGTTTTCATTCGGTGTGTTTTGAGACTACAGAAAAAATTTGTGTTATGTGCTGGTTAAAACAAAACAATATGAAGGATCAAAGAGCCAATCAGTGATGCTGTCAAGCCGATAGAAAGACAGTCAGAGTGATAGATAGAATTCCTAAGCAGGTTGATGCATTTGTAGTGATTTCTATGTAAAATAGTGAAATTGGCCAAGATGCTGCCACACAGCCAGAGCTTTTATTTACTACATTCTAAAATTTATCCAGATCTCATATATTTCTGATTAATATGTGAGAAACTTGCATGGAGAGGCTGATGAGTATAGAGATTATAAAAAATGGTCTTCAAGGATAGTGGGAAGATGCATTACCAAGGTAGTGATTAAATACATGCTACTGAAGCCCATTCCAAGAATCTAACTAGAAAAGTTAATTAGGGCCTCTCCCTAATTCACCTGAAAATAGAGTGATGGAGGTGGGAAGCACATTCAGACATGCAAGTTACTGTTACTATAGTTGCTGTAATAATAAATATAGTTTTAGACCAATATAGAGTTGGTTTCTTGGTGTGGTCTAACCATAGGACTGATAGTGTGACTGGTATCTTATAAAGGACTGAAGAAATTGATAACAGATACATAGAAGGAGATCAGTATACAAAAGCCGTGCCAGTAAACCCTGGTAATTCATCAAGTACATGGAAAATTTTAAATTATTCCAGATTGGCTGACAGTTGAATGTTTCATGTTGATGAAATCACGGGCTCTGCTAAGAATTTTAACTATTGCTGAAAAACACAACTAAGCCATGCAATTTGTATTCTAAGAGTAATACAAATACTAGGGGGAATATTCTCATAATGAGTGCTTGGTCATAACTCAACTTTTGAAAGTTCTAATCTTCTCAGATCATAATTAATATTGTGATTTATATTATTGATTTAAAAAAAATGTGAAATGCATCTTTTTAAAATTCTGATAACAATTTTTTCTTGGCAGTCATTGCAATTTTTGTATGTAAATGATCTCATTCTATTTTAAAAGCTAAATTTATGGATAGAACTCATTATTTTTTAATTAAAAGCCATTGTAGTTCTTGTGTTTCAAAATCTTTTGCCACAATCTCCCCCACGCCCTGTTTTTCTAGATTCTGAGAATAGCCGACAGCAGGAGCTTGCAAGAAACTAAAGTGTTCCACTGGCAATGGTGATAGCAGAAAATGTTTTCTGGAGCAGGGATCTCCAGCCTCGGCAACTTTAAGACTTGTGGAATTCAACTCCTGCTGTGTGATGAATCATAATAATGATAATACTGGATATGTTTTTACTCCATTTCACTCTATATTTTTAAAAGTGCTAACTTCTCAAATCAGGAAAATTATCTGATCCTGGAAAGTTAATACTATGGAAACACCATTATATTTAAAAGTGAAAGAAATTTGAATAGAGGTTTGTAGATAAATTATCATGATCTTCAATGTGTTTTACATATCTGGGGAGGGGGAGCTCTATGATTTTACCTGAAACATTCCAAAGACTCCTGACCAATAAATGTGTTCATGTCATCTATATTAATGACTGAAGTTCAGATAATTATGCAGTGAAGTGTGGGAGTAGTTTATTATTACCTGGAGTTGAGAGAAGAGAAGGACATCAGCATATAATTGTTTCTATACATAAGAATTAGATTGAAGGCATAATTTTACTCAAGTTGGAATTTCAGCAAGGTCACAGAAGAAGAAAACTATCTGCTGGATTGTCCATGCTGACCTCCTATAGCCCAGGATTACTTTTTTTTAAAAAATGTTGAAACTGATAAATTCTTATTATGAAATTTGATGGTTGTAGAGATAACAATGGAAAAAGAAAAATTACAGAGTACGCAAAAGATGGTATTTCTGATAATTCAGGGCACCTCAATGAAAAATCTGCAGTACAAATAAAAAAGAATTAAACATTTATTCCAATGACCATCACAAAATTAATACCTGAGATTTACCAATTATTTTGTAGCAATCGTTGCTGCCACTAGGAGTTTATTTCTCTCTCCCCCAGCTCTATGGAAACTGCCCCATCTTTTAGGAAACTAAGCTTTCTTTGGTCCAAAAAAGTGTTTCATATGTGCGAAAACATACTCAATTCCTATTTGTTGAAATGGCAAAATGTGCAATATCAAATAATGCATCAAAAATAACTAAATGCTTGATTGAACGTTTGCTATTTAATGATACTTTCTCTAATGCATGTGAGTGTGTGAATGCTTCATCTATTCTCTTTATCCTGGCATTATAGTCCACAGAAAAATAGATAACTGGCGGTGAGACAATTTGCATTCCCAGAGCTGGTGGCTGAATTTTTTTTAAAAAAAGCATGTGGGCCTTTCCCATTGTAACTGCCTTTTATATAGTCTAAGATTAGTTGTATTGCTTCTTTCTAGGCAGAAACAGGAAACTCATCCCTCTGCTCTTTCTAAGAATTTGTCCTAGCTTTGCTAAGATAGGATTGTCCAGAGAATAGGGATGCTTGAGAGATTGGGATTTTCTAGAACTTTACAATTGTGATACAGATAAGATATGTAGCCAGATCATACAAAAGGTCATCTGGGTTTTCAACCCTTTCCTGCAGGGACCAATATGAAGTTCATAACCAGAACCCAATTCAATGGGATATTTCTATTTCAATTTCTTCTGCATTCTACATTATGACATAATTGATTGCAACTGAAACGTATCAAATTATGCTTAAAGCTACATGCACTGAGAAAAAAAAAGTGAGATAAATATTACCTTACTTCAAAAGTAAATTCCTCCGAGGATTCATTTTCAGATAAAATAGTATCAGATTTGTGGTGAATAATATACTTGATCATAACATGGGCTAGCTACAAATCTATTTTACCTAAAGAGTTTTTCATTCAGATGTCTTCAGACCTGAATTACTAATGCAGATTCTGCTTAAACATCCAGCAAAATAATCCAGTGTCAATTGACAAATTTCACCAAAATCAACTCTATGGCATCATTTAATAGTAGTGAAAGTAGCTCACTAACATTTATTCTCTGATCAATTTGCATATAAGAAGATGGGGAAAAGGTGTGTGTGTGGTTATGGACAAACTGCTTTTATTTACACATATACATATATAGACAGACACACATAAACACACATACTAAAAGTGATTGATACATGTGATTCTGACATGGATTGTGTTACTATACTCAATTTTCAACTGTCTATCAAGTCAGTATTTGGAAAGTGAGATGATCTCTGTGAAGGAGGCATGAATATATGAGTTTCCATTTATCAACATTGAAATTATTGTTAAGTTAAACTTTACCCCAAAAGGAGAAAAATGATTGTCCGTATGATGCAGCTATGAATGTTGAAGGTTGGTAGTTTTGTTGTGTGTATGCATGGTATTTTTTTTACTTTCTATTTAGATTACTTATCGATCCAAATAAATGAGATGAGAATGATACATTCAGTACATAAATATACTATGGATGATTACTCTGACCTTCCCAAATTGATTTTTTTATTGCTAGCTAGCCAAGTTGAATACAGAGGAGGAAGGGAACAGATTTAGTCACTGGACTCTTAATTTTTAAACAACCCTATAAGCAACAGCCTCCTAAAATGGAAATGTTAATAGCTTCAATTAAAGCTCCTAGCACAGCTGATCAATACATGACCTTCCATGTAACTCTTCCCCATAACCACTGGAGTTTAATATACATGAAATAAAGCTCAGAAAGATTCAAGGGGTATGACTTGAAAACTACTGGGATATGGAGGCTCAATATACTGTAGTAGCAATAATGTATTGTATGACATTGTTTGTGTTTGGAATTGCACTATATAAGTAAGTTAGTGGTTGCAATGCTGGATATATATCTGTAGTAGCAGATATTTTGCAAGATAATAATAATGCTTCTTTTAAGTCAAAACTACCACACAAGTGTTGTCATGTGAAAAGAACTCTACAAGAGTTAGTGGCTTCAGACATGACTTCCTCTTGTCTATTCATGTGTCAGTGCAGAAACCCAAACATTCTGTTTTGTGTTTGCTAGCTGGTAAGAGAACATGAATGTAGAGGGGTTTTTGTTTTGTTTTTCATAGGAAAATGTTCCTGTAGGAACAAGAAGGCATTCAAGATGGACTCTTAATTAACACAGGAACTTTGGGAAAGAACTACTTTTCCAAAGAATTGGAATAAAGGGTTATTTATAAAGAGTCATGTATGCCAACTAAGTGGATCTATTTATTTATTGGAATTTTTCAAACAAAAACAAGAATAAGAGAATAAAAATACAATGACAGGGATGATAGGCACTTTAGTGCCCTCATGCAAGCCCCCTCTACTGACCACTTAAGTATGAAGTATCTAGACATATTTGGTTGCTGAAGATTGGCAGTTGGTTTTTTAAAAAAGCACATGGGAAGCCTGGATACCTACTGTAGCAATAACTAGGAAGTGTTGAACCTTTATTCTGGCATGATGGCATGATAAAAAGCACTTAAATGGAGAAAGAGATTCACATTCAGAGATATGTCCAAGATGAAGAAACATACATGCCATGGGAGATTGGAAGATGATCCCTTTACAGATGATTTCTCAGGGATTGCAAAAACAACCAGGAAAATAAAAACAACCATCACTGAAATAGCCCAAGAACATAACAGGTACGAGAAACAAATGAAATTGGCCAGATGGATATCAGAAGCTACAACAGAGACTGCAGAAAAAAGAAAGAAAGCAAAAGCTATTGATGTCAGGGAAGAAATGTGAAGACTAAATGTAAAATTCCAGAGAGCGCAAGAAAAAATAGAAAAGTTTTGGCCAGAACAATGTAAGAAACTGGAGGAAGCAGCCATGAGAGTTCAGATAAGAGAGTGTTTCACTTATGTGAAGAAGGCCAGAAACCCTTTTTTGGCAAGAAAGACTATTGTAAGAGGATATAATGGACACAAATTACATGACCAACAAGCTGTCATAGAAAGATGGCAGGAATAGAAAAACTTTACACAAATGAAAAACAAGTCCAAGCCATTAAGAGGAGAAGCTAACCTACCAGAAATGGAACAAAATCTCCTGGAGGAAGAAATAGTGTGAGAACTCAACCATTAGCCTAACGGAAAAGCCCTAGTAGTTGATGGAGTCCTTGAAGAGTTGCTGAGACTACCGTCAACAGAAGCACCAATAGCACTTTGCCAAAGTGTATGTAAGTCTAGTCAGTGGCCAAAGAATGGAAAATATCAATATTTATCCCAATACCAAAAGGCTCTTCCAACCACAAATACATAGCCTTGAAACTACACATGAGCAAAATACTCTTGAAGATAATCCAGCAATATTTGGATCCAAATGCCAACACAGAGCTGCCTAATATACAAGCAGGAAAAAAAGGAAGAGGAACATGTGATCATATTGCCAATCTACATTGGATGATAGAAAAGCAAAGGAATACCAAAAAGACCTCTACATGTGACTCATTGATTACAGAAAAGCCTTTGATTGTGTTGACCATGACAATGGCCTCAAAGAACTGGGAATATCACCACACAACATCCTCATTCAGTCATTATAATCTGATCAGGAAGCCACTGTAGAAATGGAATATGACACAAATTGGCTCAGATTTTGAAAAGGCAAGGTTTCATCTCGTCACCTATACTATTCAACATGAATACAGAAATACAGGTGAAACTCAAAAAATTAGAATATCGTGCAAAAGTTCATTTATTTCAGTAATGCAACTTAAAAGGTGAACCTAATATATGAGATAGATCCATTGCATGCAAAGCAAGATAGTTCAAGCCATGATTTGTCATAATTGTGATGATTATGGCTTACAGCTCATGAAAACCCCAAATCCACAATCTCAGAAAATTAGAATATTGTGAAAAGGTTCAATATTCTAGGCTCAAAGTGTCCCACTCTAATCAGCTAATTAAGCCATAACACCTGCAAAGGGTTCCTGAGCCTTTAAATGGCCTCTCAGTCTGGTTTAGTAGGAATCACAATCATGGAAAAGACTGCTGACCTGACAGTTGTGCAGAAAACTATCATTGACACCCTCCATAAGGAGGGAAAGCCTCAAAAGGTAATTACAAAAGAAGTTGGATGTTCCCAAAGTGTTGTATCAAAGCACATTAATAGAAAGTTATGTGGAAGGGAAAAGTGTGGAAGAAAAAGGTGCACAGGCAGCAGGGATGACCGCAGCCTGGAGAGGATTGACAGGAAAAGGCCATTCAAAAGTGTTGGGGACTTTCACAAGGCATGGACTGAGGCTGGAGTCAGTGCATCAAGAGCCACCACACACAGATGGATCCTGGACATGGGCTTCAAATATCATATTCCTCTTGTCAAGCCACTCCTGAACAACAAACAACATCAGAAGCCTCCTACCTGGGCTAAAGAACAACAGAACTGGTCTTTTGCTTAGTGGTCCAAAGTCCTCTTTTCTGATGAGAGCAACTTTTGCATCTCATTTGGAAACCAAGGACCCAGAGTCTGGAGGAAGAATGGAGAGGCACACACTGCAAGATGCTTAAAGTCCAGTGTGAACTTTCCACAGTCTGTGTTGATTTGGGGAGCCATGTCATCTGCTGGTGTTGGTCCACTGTGCTTCATTAAGTCCAGGGTCAACATAGACGTCAACCAGGAGATTTTGGAGCACTTCATGCTTCCTTCCACAGACGAGCTTTATGGGGATGCTGACTTCATTTTCCAGCAGGACTTGGCACCTGCCCACAATGCCAAAAGCACCAAAACCTGGTTCAATGACCATGGGATTACTGTGCTTGATTGACCAGCAAACTTGCCTGAACTGAACCCTATAGGGGCATTGCCAAGAGAAAGATGGAAGACATCAGACTGAACAATGCGGAAGAGCTGAAGGCCGCTATTGAAGCATCCTGGTCTTCCATAACACCTCAGCAGTGCCACAGGCTGATAGCTTCCATGCCATGCTACATTGAGACCATAACTGCTGCAAAAGAGGCTGAAACCAAGTACTGAGTACATATGCATGCTTATACTTTTCAGAGGTCCGATATTGTTCTATGTACAATCCTTGTTTTATTGATTGCATGTAATATTCTAATTTTCTGATATTGTGGATTTGGGGTTTTCATGAGCTGTAAGCCATAATCATCATAATTATGACAAATCTTGGCTTGAACTATCTTGCCTTGCATGTAATGAGTCTATCTCATATATTAGTTTCACCTTTTAAGTTGCATTACTGAAATAAATGAACTTTTGCATGATATTCTAATTTTTTGAGTTTCACCTGTACATTTGGAAGAATCTACCATTAGAGTTAAAATTTGTGATAGGAATATCAACAAGCTCCAACATGCTGATGATACAACATTGCTAGTAGAAAGCAAGTAAGATCTGGGATGGCTAATCAAAGATGGAAGTGAAAAATTTAGACTGCACCTTAACATCAAGAAAACAAAGATAATGACAACTGCAGAAAACACACAGGTAGATTGACAATGAGATCCTTGAAACAGTAAAGGAATTCATCTTCCTTGGTTTTAAAATTGACCAAAATGGTGACTACAGCCCTGAGATCAGAAGGCAAGTAGTACTTGGAAGAACTGTGATGTCTGGCATAAATAACATCTGGAAGAGTAAAGACATCAGTTTCTCAGCCAAATGCAGGTTAGGTTACCCAATAATTTCCCCAATTGCTACTTGTGGCTATGAAACCTGAATTTGGAAATGGAAGATAGGAGAAGGCTGGACACCTTTGAAGTGTGGTGCTGGAGGTGACTATTATTCATAACAAACAAAGAAGTCCAAGACTGAACCAAACCAAGGCTTGGGCAAGATTGCCAAACACAAGCTGTCATGATTTTGGTCATATCATGAGAACTGATTCATGTCAACTCATAAAACATTTTGCATACATGTTTTATAGTTGACAGCAAAAAGAGGAGTGGGAGTTTCAAAGAGCAGGCAACAGTGTGAAATCAAAAGTACATTCCATTCATATTTTCTTCTATGACTGATTAGGTGGCTGAAGCTTCTACCACGAAAACATCTAATTGGAGAGCATGACTGATGATTCTTGGCTATGGACATTTTTTCATTGGTTGATACACCCAGAGGGATGGGGGGGGGGAGCAGGATCAAGGGTGACGGTGAATTACGTATCTCAGAGTTGGCTACACCCAGATTAGTGCCGGAAGTAGAATGTTATCTTCAAATAAATTCTCTTTAGTTTGGGGAGTGTGGCTCAAGGCTCATGATTTAATTGGAGTAACTGCCGGAACCCTGACAATTCAATTGAAAAAAATGAGAGTGATCAGCAGAAAAAGGCAAGAGGTTACCCTAGTACCTGATGGCTGGACACTACACAGGATGACACCTAGATGACCATGGTGGATCTGAAATAACAGATGGACACAACTGAATGGCTGACATCGACGAAATTCAACTAAGAATATATCTTGCAAACATATATATACTTGGATAAGTTTTAGGTTGCTATTCAGTCATCTTTTTTGGGAGGGGGGGGATCCACTTACTACTTATTTTAATTCTCATATAGAAATTTCATTCTCATCTTGGTTTCTTAGCTATAATAAAAATCATGGCAAAGCAGGGAAGCCCAGGTTTAGCTTGGCAAGTTTTAAATAGTCTTGCAGAGAAGTGTATTTGAAAGTGAAATTGGATGCTGCTTATCTAAGAAAATGCCTTATGTGTGTTTTTCACTGTTGTTTAGATCAAATCCTGGGGACCTAAATGAGGCCTCAGTCACAGGATGCATTGTTATCCTGAAGAAGCAATTGTATCCTCCTGCAGGAATCCATCTTACTGAACATCTCCTTAATGTATATTTGCCAATTTGTAGTTAACAGTTGCATGACAGTGATCTCTGGCTTGGAGCTGATAATAAAACTAGCCATTATGCTTCATTTCCAGAATTAATTTCTTATTAGACATTGTGAATGACCTGGTGCAGGTATACACCTATAGCAAGAATTAGCATGTTTATGACAACTAAAGCCTTCTCTGAAGCAATCAAATTAGCAGACGATAAGCAACAGCAATTATGAAGCTAGTTAAACTTTTTAAACACCTTTGTTTTTAAAACAAAGAATTTAAATAGAAATCATAAGTAGGCCGTTGCTACATAAAACAAACTGGAATACATCTAATTAACATAGGCATCTACATTCTGTATTCTTATGGCCTGGGGAGATGGATCTGAGTGCTTTGGTTGGAAATGTACAGTATTCAAAGCTTCTAGAAAATTAAGGAGAGATACCTACAGAATATCCTTGAGAACTGAACATCTTTAATTGTTTTTAAGTCAATGAATGTTTTGTGACTGGCAAATACAGCTATAATCATAATCCTTTCCTTTCCTCACAGAGCAGTCATTTTCTGAGTAAGCTTGCTTCCTTACTTCTAAATATGTCTATTAGTTAAGAATAGAATAGAATAGAATAGAATAGAATAGAATAGAACAGAACAGAACAGAACAGAACAGAACAGAATAGAATAGAATAGAATAGAATAGAATAACAGAGTTGGAAGGGATCTTGGAGGTCTTCTAGTCCAACCTCTTGCTTAGGCACGAAACCTTATACCATGTCAGACAAATGGTTATCCAATCTTTTCTTAAAAACTTCCAGTGTTTGGGGTGGGGGGTGGGGGGTTGTACATGTTTATTTGAGTTTTCATTATCTCACCATCTCTACATTGTTGCAGTACCACTAGGACAGATAAAATTTGAAATGTAGCAGTGTCAATGATTAGTGACATTATAACGAATAGAATAGAATAGAATAGAATAGAATAGAATAGAATAGAATAGAATAGAATAGAATAGAATAGAATAGA
>NW_020769323.1:18502175-18532145 GCF_900518735.1 Pseudonaja textilis
GAATAGAATAGAATAGAATAGAATAGAATAGAATAGAATAGAATAGATCCTGGTGTTCTGCAACAGGCAATGAAATACAACTAGGGATCTTACTAAAAGTAGCTTCTTGCAAGTGGCATTATCAGCAAGTCCCTTTCTAAGAACATCATGAGTTGTGATTTCTCTGCCTTAAGGAGAGAGACAATGTGGTCTTCGCATTTGCTGTAAAAGCTTCCACATTTTTAAAAACTGTGTGTGGGGGGGTGGGGGGAGACTTCACAAGGTGCAGTGAATTTTCTATGGGGCAGGGGTCTGGAAAAATGAACTGACCTGTCTTACTATAAAGTGTTGTATGAAAGTGGTTAACAAAAGAAATGCAACAAATATGTGGCATCTTAAAGGTTAGCTAACAAAGTTATTGCAAACCTTTTGAGGATCACAGCCCAGTTCATCAAACATAGTAGATGTAATACATGAAAGCTGGTGTGATAATAAATATTTTAGTGGCTAAGTTGCCACAAGCCTTTTTACAAAAGCCTAATATCATTATCCCTCTGGAAACCAGTATAAATATATTTTCCAATTAGTAGCTGATAAGGATGTGTGAAATTTCCCTGAGGAATTTAGCTGATCTCCTAATAATACCTTTAAGCAGCTTTCCGAATTGTTCAGATGATGCATCTAAAGAGAAATTTCTCTTTCCTCTCACATTCTGCAAAACGTTGTAGCATTATGTAGGGGTTGAAGAAATTTCTTTGGGAGTTCCAGAAAAGGAGTCAAATGAGTTAATTTAATTACAAATAGCTAACACACATAGTTGAAGGATTATCTTCACCTGAAGAGTGAAGGTCAGTTGTCTACTAAGTGAAAGCCTAAAAGAGTTATTTGCAGTTTCTGGATGCTTCAGAACCAGCTACTCTAGCCTTTTTGATAAGCATGAAGACTGCTAGCCATTTCAGTGAATGTTAAATGTTAAATGTTCTCATGACATATATTTCATGCTGAAATAGGGCTGAATAACCTTCTCCCATCTTCATAGCTTCAGCTTTTTGACTATGACAGGGTCAAGCTCATAATGACATGTCATCACATGACCTATCACAATTTTTCCCCCTTTGCTAAACCGGGGGTGGGCATGGCCAGCACATGACGCATCCAGCCAATGGGCCACAAGTTTGACACTCCTGGACAATGAATACAGAAGGCATGTTTTCAGTATTTTCCTTGAAAAACAGAATATAAGTGGGACAGTTTTGGAAAGTGGAGGTTGTGCTAATAAAAAATTTGGTTTAAAGTTGCAATTCTTCTTTGCTTTAACATAAGCTTATTTCCAACTCTGCTTCACATGCAGAGATCTGTGATCCTGGTTTCCTTCAATTTCCTCAATAAAAGCTGAATCAAATAAGCAAATATATTTTTCAGATGGTAGTCTGAGATTTTCTGTCTCTCCATGCCTCTCCCCTGTTTTGCTAAGTGTTAGACCAGTGATCAAGTGTCCAAGCAGCTGTTTCTTTTGGATCCAGAGACAATGAACATTTAGTAAATAAGGGGATTTTAATCTTTGTTGTTAGCTTAAGCAAACAAATTTAAAAAGCCTAACATAAAAAGTGTACACACCAAGCAAGAAAATATCCACATATTTTACAAGCTCCCATCAGCTTCTTAATAATGACATCAGTTATACCCTAAAGCAGGGTGTTAAATTGGTGACCTGTGGGCCAGATGCATCATATGCAGGCCATGCCCACCACAGCTCCATAAAGGCAAAAAACATTGTGATATGTCATGTGATGTCATGTAACATGATCGAATTTGACACCCGTGCCTTAAAGTGATGAGTTTCCACAGTACCCAGTACTAGGTTCTATGCAAAACTGCCCCCACAAGGGTAGGATTCAACCAATGTTAACAACTGGTTCAGTGAGCACAAGCCTCACGCATTCATGCAGCATTTGCAACTCACCTTCTTCTGCAAGCTCTGTGTGTAAAACAGCTGGTGCACAGAAATCCACGGTGTTGCACGAATCAGCTGATCAGATCTTTGGAGATACCAGTTCATCTGAACCAGGCCAAACTGGTAGAATCCCACCCCTAATAACAACCTCAAGGGCTTTTTTTTTTTATTCAAAACCTGGACTTCTTCATTCTGCTATGGTCAGGAGACTGCAAGCTCTGATCTTGACTGCAAAGCACATGACTCTGGGATGAAAATCCAAAATCTGAGCTTTTCATAGCAAGAAAAGCTTTGAAGCTACAGGAAGTTTCCCCTCTTCTTTATACAGTGAACAGGAGTAAAATACCAAGCAGGCTATTTCAGAATGCGGTTTAAATTTCTATCTTTTCTTAATCTGAAGGAGAAATCTAAGTGTGGCATTAAACTCCTAGAAATAACAACAGTCTTCTCCATTGCTTCTATATTCCTTCCCTAAAAGTAGATATTTTGCAAAACAATTCATAATCATATTTTACTTACATCTTACCATCCCTGCCCTATAATTATCCACTGGAACTGCATTGTGGGAATTCAAAATTTATAACTATTCGTTACAGTAAAAAACAATAAAGAAGATCAACATCTCAGGAAAACAAAAGAACTTAATAAACAGTGTAAGAATGTTCCCATTTTCCTATAAGTAGACTCATTTTTTCCTGTAACAAAAGGTTTGTTTGAGATTCTGATTTTTTTATTATTATACTGACTTTTTTTATAATACAAAGCATGATGTATTGTTTCCAGGCAGATTTCACTGCAGTAATGCTTATCTAATATGATTAAAATATTGGTATTCTGTTGTTTAAAAACAGAACATATTAAATCTACATGAGATAATATTCTCCATCCTTTGCCAAAAAAAAAGATAACTGCATGCCATTTTTGTTTTCTAACTTTTGTTGATTTTAAGACTGTTTTTGACCTATTACCAAGGGAGAGAAAATGGGGCAGTCTGACGCAAAACTATTGATAAAGGACTGCGCCAACTTATTCAGTTACTTTATTCAAATACCTCCCTGAGAATTAGATGTACTTCTTGAGGATATTTATCTACATCCTTTCCAATTTATAGAGGTATAAGCCAAGGTTGCATTTTCCTCTATTTTCTAATATATATTCAAAGTAATCCAAGTGCTTGCTGTTTCAGCCCATCACCCAGTGTAATGGAAGGTGTGAAAATGACCTTAAGGATGAGGGTAAATATATATTGTCTATATGTCAGCTGTATCAGGTAAACCAAACAGGAAATAGGACTAGATAAACTAATTCTAGTTTATTGCAAATATACTACACCATTAGTTAAATAATGAACTTCTTACAATGCTATTTTTGTTCTATTTTATATATGTTTGTAATTTTTAGATCCTTTTATACATTGCTTTTCTGCTTATGAGTAGGTACGTAACAGTTCTAATGTTAGGTATTTTATTACATCTGGTCTTAGAGCTATAATAAACTGACCAAATAGTAAAAAGAAAATATAAAAGAAAAAGAGAAAAGAAAAAAAAACCTATCAATATTAACTGCCATTTAGAATTTGTAAATTTCTAAAGAGTAAGATTTAAAGAGTAATATTGCTTAAATTTTCATCCAAAGTTGAAAAAAAGATAAAAAAGAAAGTACCACTGCACTTCACATCAAAGCATTGGTTATATAGGAATAATTTCAGTCTTGAATTGATTAGTTAATATCAAGAGCTCCATTGCAGTGTTTGGATCAAGAATTTTCAGAAAGTACTATCCCATTAGAACATGTTTCTCAGGCATAGCAACTTAAGACATATGGCCTTCAATTCCCAGAAACATTACAATAACATAATTAAGTGATTAAATACATCTAAATCTCAAAATGTAGAATGAAAAAGGCACAATGAAAGCATTAGAAGAGCTCTATATTTAAATGTTTCCCTGCCAAAACATAGTTTTTGTCCAAGTGCAGGACACTTTTTCCCTTATGAAATAAAACTGCAAAGGTTATCTAGGAATGGAAAAAAACTTCCACTTAATCACAAAGACGTCAACAATTTACAAATATGTGGCATTTATAATGCATAATAGGTCCCAGAGTCCTTGAATATGCCTTGAGCACCAAATAAATAGGCAATGCAATTACAATAGATTTGGAAACCACCTTTTTCAGTGTGAGAGGAAAACTAAGTGTTTTCTTTTTGTGTGTCCTGTTTCCCTATGTTTGTCTGTTTTTCCTTTTCTGGACAACACAAGTACTATGCTGAATAGTGAACCCGGGCAGGGAGAAAGAAACTGTAAAAACAGACTGGAGAGGAAAATAAATAAATAAAGGAATGCTGTCTTTAAAAAGTTTTGAAGAAAAGTTGTAAGGTAACTAGCAATCTGGACTTCGGAGATTAAAAACTGAAGGATAACAAGGAAAAAATACCAAATAACACTTGAGAACAATACTTCAAAGCAACAAAGTGAGAGCAATTTAGCTAAAGTATCTGAGTGACTGCAATCCATGCTGTGTAGCAAGGAAGCCTCTCAAACCTAGGAGCAAATTAGAGAGTGCCAACAAGATAAACGGGTACTTATTATGTAGAGTGATTATTCCAAGTATTCTTAGCTTGGTAGGGGAACCAATTATTCTTTTTAAAAACATGCTGGTAGTATGGGATCTTGAGGTAGTAAAAAAAAAATTAGCCAATTATGGCATGCAATTCTCCTTCCTCTTGAAACAGCTGCAGTAGCCAGCTCTGTTCTTCCTGCTACAATTCAATGGAAATGGCAGCATGACAGCACATCCTACAGTATATCTGCAATCATTTCATCATCTCTTCCACATGATGAAGGTTTTTTTTGGACTATTTTGCCTTCCTTCCTTTGGTACAATACAAGAGAGTTTAATGGCTCCTCTTCAAACTTCTACCAACCTTTCCTGGTTCTCAGCCATCTATCCTTTTCTAAAAAAAATTGATGCAGCTGCCTGATATTTATCTGAACATTCTAAATATTTTCCTCTTGGGGAGTTTTAATATGGCATCTTAGATGGGCTGCAAATGCTGTTATAGCCATAAAAGGGAAATTATAGAGCCAACTTTTTACATAGTAAATGTTTAATTTATTTTGGCTTATATGCCAATTTTTTGAATGAAAAAAGTAGTTTTAGCTTTTCTTTTATGTAATCACCCCAATTTTTTTGAAAGCTGCTAACTCAACCTTAACCCAGGCTTGTCAAATATGTACATTTTATCTTCCAGATTTTTTTAGCATTAATCATAGTAGCCTAATTTTTAAAAAAAAGGTTCGATTTGAAGTACACACATCAGAAATCCAGACTTGAAATTGTTATATTAGATAGTTGCTCAAGTATTTGTGTTGTATTGGGTTGTGGCCAATTGAGTGGATGGGTTTTTTTTTTTTTTTGAGGTGTTTGTGTGTTACAATTCAAGAACAAGAAGTCAGACAATATATCAATCATTTTTATTTATGACTAAAGGTTAAAAGTGAGGCAATATAAAATAAAGGAATCTCTAATGTTAAAGTGTGGGCAATGTGAACTTATTTTTTAATTGGGTCAGAATATCTTTATCCCAAAACAAATGTCTATATAATATTAAAATTTTCAATAGCAAAATTGCAAAATAAATAATTCTTAAAATGGGCCTTTAACACATGAAAGCATCTTATTTCGATAAGTGATTCCTATGCAAGAAAATATTAATGGTTCCATTCCACTGGATAAAACTGCACACTGCATCTTCAAATAGAAAGAATTGTAATTGTTATTTGCTTATAGCCTGCCAACTGTTCCTAGCAGATGGAGATCACTTTTGCAAACTTTAACTTTTGTGGAAGAAAGAAAAATACCAGGATAGAAAATACTACAAGATTTCAAAGTATATAGCAGTGATCGTGAAATTGTTCTGGAGAACTTAGGGTTCTTTTGGAAATTATCATGGGTTTTTCAAAGAAAAGATCATAACGGGCAACCAAATATTGCAAAAGGTATCTTCTTTATCATTAAAACATTTATTTTTGATTTTTTTTAAAAAGGTATTAGGTCAATTATGTTCCTAAAAATTTATTCTTAGTGTTCTCCACTGAAATGTCATAGCAGTTCCAACATGTACATTACAATGTCTTCTACTATTTGTTTTCAATAATTTTAGTGCCTGGTTTTGTTACACATAAATTATCACACTCCTCCACAAAAAAATTAAACATGAGAATCATATAATTGAAATTATAATTTTCCTAGGTAATTAATGTAATGTAATAAATTTACATTGATTGTTAACTGGATGTATGCACAAAAGTTTTTAAATTCATTTCTCCCATTCTCCCATCTTCTTGCAAGGATTCTAGTGACAGCGGACTGAACATGAATCTTTGCTTTATTTTCAAAATAGGAATAGAAATCCAGATGATCCTGAACTACAGCTCCCAATAACTGGATATATTTATTGGACTCGTGGGTTTTCAATTGGAGTAGAACAGATTTGTAACATATCCAGTTATTTAGAATAATGAATATTAAAAATGGACAAGCCAAAGGCAAAGTAGGGCTACAGGAAAAATAAATCCATCACAGGACATTTTGCAAATTAATTTTGCAAAGTGTTTCCCCGTTTATTTTTGTGAAAGGAAAGGAAAAGATTTTCATGTTCAGATAACAATTTACTTCCTACCTGATATCAACCACATGGATTTCTGAAAACACAAAACTGCAGAGAAAGAAAATTGAAAACAGAGGTGTCCTCCCATATAAGCCAAAGACAAGACGAGCCTTTAGGAAGTTATCTACCATAGAACATTTCTCAAGTTCACAGTAGCATCCATAAGTTGTTTCTTTCCTTGTATTTTGGAAAGAAAGAAAGGAGGGAAAAATATTATTGTGTCCTGATGCTACAGTTTATAATTTGCTTCCTTAGTTGCAAAAACAAACAAACAAACAAATGAAACATTTGATGCAAAACTATTCAAAAGACCTTGACTGCATCTAAGTGGCAGGCTGTGTATTGACTTTTTCTGTCTGTCCACTTCTCTGAGATATTTAAAGAAGATGAGTTCATGAAGTTAACTAATTAAATGGGGAACAAATGACAAAATGACTTGTTTCACCAGAAAAAATGGCTTGAGGCCAAATGGCTTCTGTCCTATATGCATTTGCTGTAAATCCACTGACTATAACTTACCCTAAGATTATGAATTTTCCTTGACCATCCTCATTAACCACAGTCAATTTATTCCTTTTGAAAAACATTTCTCCCTCTTTCCCTACCTTATATTCTAACCAAACAAGTGGAAAAGACAAGAAGGCTGGTAACAAGGCTCTTTTGGTTGTTCGTTTTGCTTTCGCACAATTTGTGGTAATCATCAAGGCTAGATTTTAAAAGGAGTTACTCATAATATTTATTATGTTATTTTATTTATTACAGTTCTATAACACTAATCATTCTAACATCTTAACATGTGCTCTGCCTGTTCATTGTAGATCATTAGCTTCCTTTTGTTGATGGCTTTGTAGGGATACCATATTACATATTGTCCCAGTTGCTTTGAGACAGCAAAATTACACTAGAGAAATTCAGGACTTCACACTCAGAATCTGGAATCAGAAATCCTGATTATAGAAGCATAAAATAAAGAACTTTGAAATTATACTGGGAGAACCATCTTAAAGATTTGTGGGGGTTTTGAAATCCTCTGAGTTTGGTTGTTTTCTTACAGATGTTTCATTAACCAACTTTATAACAACAAGAGTAAAAGGAAGGAAGTAGGATTAAACTTTAATGGTTTGTTCAGTTTGTGCAGATTCATGCATGCTGGTACTAATTGCTGCTAATTGGGAGTGACAGGTCCCACATTTAACCTCTATTATATGGGGTTTTTCCATCTATTCCCCCCACACCTATTTAACATCCACATGAAGCCACTTGGTGAGATCATTCATGATCATATGGTGAGGTATCATCAATATGCTAATGGTTGCCAGTGTCAGCTTTGAAATTCATCTGCCACATATTTTTTTAAGAGAGTTGGATGAGTTGAAAAGTTCAAGGTTATTCTGTATGGCGTATTAGGAAATTCCAATGGCAGTTAATTGGTTCTCATGATTTATGAAGTGTAGAAGTGGGAGGAGAGAAGGGAGAAGAGAAGGTAGATTCTGTGTAATGCACGAAAAACTTTCACTTTGGGAAATCGCCTTTGACATGCCAGATCTGTTTCTAAATAAATCAATTGGAGAGAAAATGTCTCAGAGTGATTGATATCATGGATACTTTCTGGATGCCTTACATTTATTTCCCAAAGCGACTTTTTATATTTTGAAAGGGTTGGCTGATACCCTGAAGTTCTTTTCCCAGAAATGAAGAGAGATCAACAATCAGCCAAAGTTGGAGATGTGCAGGAGGGAGCATGTGGGGGGTCTCCCTCCAGAGCATTAATTGAACCTGCCAGCTGTTGTTTGGAGGAGATGATGGATGCTTTCAGGATAGCAGTAGGAGAAAGAGATTTGGGAGCTATACCGAAGCATTTCAAATCAAGAAGTTGTTATAACCCAGATGTAACCCAGTTGTCTGAAGAGAAATCTTTCTCTAGCCCCAGGCATATGGCTATCCTGTCAGATTGGAGGGAAGAGAGACAATTGGGGTCGGATTTCTCTCAAGAAGACAACTCCCAGATTATTCCTGGAAGTCCATCAAGGGTAGATTTATGTCAACAGTTCCAGAATTTAAAGGTGACAGGTTTGGTCTCACGGTCTGTTTGAACGGGTGGAAGCTTGAGACCACCCATATTCACTTACCCAAGTATCGTGAGGAACGAGGAGACTATACAGATGCCAGTTGGTAGAAGCCAGAAAGAAGCATCAACTGACAGAGGTATGTTGCAGCCCCCCCCAGGCGATCCTCTCATTTTCCAGAAGGAATTTTGCCCCCTGCAGAGAGTATCCCTCCAGGGTGGGGATTTTATCCAGGCAAGGGGTGGATTCAATACCAATGGCAGACCAGCAACCCTGGTCTGAAGGGGGGGGGGGTTGCCCAGACAGCAGACAGTAGCCACTTCCCCTCCACTCAACCAGTGAACCAGGCCACACCCATCTTCCTCCTGGAAACCACAAATGCAGCACCAACTGGCAGCGAGGCCACAGGGACCCCTATTCCAGAGAGGCACCACCCAGCCAGGATACAGGGGGCCTACCCAGTCTATGTATGCCACCAGGCCAGTTCCTTTCATTCCAGTACAACCTGCAGGGTGCCTGGCCTATGCTACCTCCCCAACCACGACAGGGTGGACCAAATACCTTTTATGGCCGTATTTGATGGCTCTCATGAACATTTCAATTATTTCCTCACTCGAATCTGATCCCATATATAACAATTTGGAGATCAATATACCACAGAGCATGATTTGGTTATGGCCATAACAAATGGGATGAATGAAGGGGATGCTTTAGATTGACTGATCTTTGGTTCCTGGACCATCAAACTGAGTTGACAATGAATGATGGACTAGCTTGGAAAGGGACTAAGCTTTATGTACCCACAACCTAAGACTACTGGTACTAAAGCATAACCATGACTCCCAGCTGGGAGGCCACTTCTGATTCCTAAAAACTCTACACTTACTGAGAAGACAGTTCTAGTGGCCAAAAATGAAACCTGATTCTAGGTCTATGTAAAAAGTTGCTCAATTTGTGCCACAATGAAACACTGAACTGGAAAACCCCCTGGCCTCCTGCAACAAGTCGCTGAACCAATCCAGCCTTGGGAAGAGATCGCAATGGACTTTTTTGTTGAATTACCTAAGAGTGAAGGGAATACTATCATTTGGACTATAAAGGATATAAAGGACTTCCATCTGCGAAAAAACTTGCAAAGCTGTTCATGAAACATATCTATAGACTACATGGAGTACCTCGTAGAATAATAACAGACAGAGGGGTACAATTTACCGCAAAATTTTGGAGGGAATTTCTGAAATCCAATGGATCCTCTCAAGGGTTATCCTCAGCTTTCCATCCTGCTTGTAATGGAGCAGTGGAGAGAACTAATGCCATGATTGAACAATAAATTATCAACAAGAAAATTGGGCTGAGTTATTACCTTTTGCAGAGATTGCTTACAATAATGCAGTACATAGCAGCACGGGATTGACTCCATTCCAAATCAACACTGGAATAGATTTTGTCTCGATGCCAGAGTTACCTAGACAACTTCCCTCATCCATGTCCCTAACAGAATGGACGAACTCATTAAAGAAAAGATGGGAAGATAAAAAAAAAAACTTTGACTGAAGCTGCAAAAAATTATAAAAAACAGGTGGATAAGCATAGATCCCTTCAAATGCCTTTTAAAGTAGGGGACAAAGTATATTTGTCGACCAAGTATCTTAGGTTGAAAATGCCCAGTAAGACGCTGGGTCCAAAATTCTTGGGTCCCTTCCCAATTTCAAAGATAATCAATCCAGTCACTGTCCAATTAAGTCTTCCTTGAATATTGCAGAAAATTCATCCAATATTCTATTGTAGTGTACTAAAACCAGCTACTACATCAATGATAAGACCACTGCCAATCGCTCCTCTTAAACCTTTAATGGTACTGGGGGAAACACATTATGAGATTCAAAAAATTCTCAATTCTAGATTACATCGTGGCCAATTGCAATATTTGGTCTTATGGAAAGGATACCCCTCTCAGATGTTAGTTGGGTAAAGAGTTGGGATGTTCATTCTGATCAATTGGTTAACCAATTCCATAAGGATTTTCCACACAAACTGAAGGGTTCTCATGGAGGGGGGAGAAGAGGTTAAGGACGATGTGTTAACCCCTGTATCTGTTTTTTTTTCCTTTTCTTTTAGGAGGAGGAGTTTTCAAGGGGGGGGGATGCCTGTCAGCTTTGAAATTCAGCTGCCACATTTTTTTAAAGAGAGTTGGAGGAGTTGAAAAGTTCAAGGTTATTCTGTATGGCGTATTAAGAAATTCCAGTGGCAGTTAATTGGTTCTCATGATTTATGAAGTGTAGAAGTGGGAGGAGAGAAGGGAGAAGAGAAGGTGGATTCTGTGTAACGTGCAAAAATTTTCACTTTGGGAAATTGCCTTTGACATGCCAGAGCTGTTTCTAAATAAATCAATTGGAGAGAAAATGTCTTAGAGTGATTGATATCATGGATACTTTCTGGATGCCTTTCAGCCAGTTATATATTTTTGGTCCTGATGAATTAGGCAATCCATGGATACTTTCTGGATGCCTTACAGCCAGTTATATATTTTTGGTCCTGATGAATTAGGCAATTCCACTGATGTCTTATCCCCTTTCCTTGAGCTGGAGAAGTCTGGATAGGGAACAAAAGGCTTCAGCTGAATGCTAAATGTCTTTGGGTTTGGGGACATACTGGATCTGGGAACTTATCTTTGGTACTGTGTAAGGTATGACAGTACAGTCTCAGAATGCAACCTGAGGTTTCTCCTAAACTTTTGATCTCTTCTCAAGGAACAGGTGTTTCTCATAATAGGAAAGACTTTGCACAGCTTTGTGCTGTGTGCCAGTTGCATCCCTTCCTGGTTCATGAGGTTCTACTCATTGTCACTCATGCCCCTGGTTGCCTCCAGAATGGATTATTATAATTATTGTATTGTGCTTGGCACGGACTGCCTTTAAAGAATATCTGAAGCTTCAGCACTCAACCATGAGTTACACCTCTGTTCCATGAGATGCATTGGTTGCCAGTTTGCTTCTGGGTGGCATTTGAAGTTATATTTTGACATTTAAAAACCTACACAGCATAACCTGGACACGTTATTTGACTAACTGTCTCTTTCTACCATAGATACAACTACCCTGAAAAAAAGGAATGCTGTAGATCAGAGGTTCCCAACCCCTGGGCTACAGCCTGCTTGGAACTGGGCCAATGGCAGGTGCACATGTTTGGGCAGCTCCATTTGTGCAAGCAGTGGGCACAAATGGAGCTTCACGAGTTTGTGGGAGTACTTGCCGCTCACCCAGAATGATTTCTTCTTCCTCCTACAAGTCTGTAAAGCCAGAAAGGTTGGGGACCAGTTTTCTATCTGTGAATGAGTTCTGCCTGGCTATTTCTGCAGCCCTCACCCTCTGGAACATCATTCCCTCCAAGATGAGATTAGCTCTAATGGCTGAAGAAGGCTAAATGATGGTTGAACTCCTGCTAGCTTGGATTATGTTTTACTCCATAAATTTCCTTTTATTTTTTATTTTCCTTGTTATTAATATATGATTTTTTTTAAAAAAAATGGGATATGGGTTTTAATTGTTGTTTCACTTATAAGCAGCCACAGTCGTTTTTGGTGACATGGACAGTGATATAAATTTACTAAGTAAATTATTAATGTTAGAGCCTATGCCATGCCAGACAATTGCAAATCATTTATATAGACCCAGTACTTTATGTCTGTCTATGTCTGTCTGTCTGTCTGTCTGTCTGTCTGTCTGTCTGTGTCTGTCTGTCTGTCTGTCTGTCTGTCTGTCTATCTATCTATCTATCTATCTATCTATCTATCTATCTATCTATCTATCATCTTATTCATCTTTTTATTATATCAATAATGGAATAAGAAGTATTTTTCAGTAGCAGCTTTTAAGTTTACTATATATTAGCCAGGCTCTCGTGTGAAGAACATTCATACATGTGTGATAGTGAGAAAACAACAAAACTAAAGGAATATTAAAGTTTGAGTTGAAAATACTATCTTTGCTAAAAACAAAAATTAATTCTCATACACTTTTTAGGAATAGATATATTATTCCCTGTAGTAGCTGATAGGAAGTCATTTTCATATGGTGGAAATGTAATTTCCATACTGCCAGAAAGGGAATGAAACAGCTGTGGCCATTTTAACCTTCTCCTTTTATCATGGGATACTGCAATACAGCATCTTATTAGTCTCTAGATGTATCTTTGGAAGGAAGATACATTCTCATAGTTCCCTTCTATAAATAAAAGTTATGAGAAACTTCTTACTTTTCTCCTGTGACTCTATGTAATCACTGTTGTTAAATATTTACTAGGGAAAGTGAAAACTTTCAATTTTCAACAGCAAAAATGGCAAAATTGTGAATAAGAATCCTCCAGATTACTAAACAAATTTGTAAACTGATGACACATGCCCTAACAATTAAAAAATTGACTTCCGGTTTGCAAGGCTTCGGCAGCGGCAGGGATTCGCGATACCACACGATCCCTACTGCGCTCGCTGCCAAGGTGCCCCCGATACGTTTGGATTTGGGGGATATAGCTGCCCCGTAGAGGCAGCTGAAGACAGGGGGGATCCAGATAGGAGTTTGGGGGTGTCACAGACCCCCTCCCCAGCTGGCTAAACCCCCTTTTCCCAAGGTGGAGGAGCGGCGGTCAGTAATGGCTGCCACAAAGAAACCTGCAGCTGGACAAGATTGTGCAGGAGGAAGAAAGCCCGAAGAGTTGTGAAAGTGGTTTTTGACCAGGATAAAGTAAGAAAAAGTATCCTAGAATTTGAAAGTTGCCAAGGATAAATTGTTTCCAGAGACAGCTACAAGCGGCGAATGGAACTCTAAAAGGGAAAGTTTTTTTTTTTCTTTTCACCCTCCTTCCTAATGTGACAGCAGATGGAATTATAAGAGAAATCGGAAAACCTGCATTGGAGGTAACTAAATGCTGAAGGGATAAGGATTTCTGAACATTTTATATATATATATATATAAATACCTTTTTTGCTGTGAGTGGGAAGGGAGAAGAAAAAAAATTGGAGCAGAATTTGAAAATAAGGAGAAGACTGCCTAGAATCTTAAAGAGTTATTAAACATTAATAAGACTTCTAAAAGATATATTTTAAATGGAACTTTGATGATTAAACACTAACCCCAGAAAGAGAAAGTGAAGAAGGAGAAAGTACTTAAAAGAAACAGCTTATTTGGATTGCTTGGTGATTTTGGAACTTCTGAGAACTATCTTTGATTAAAAGCAGTTGGGTGGTTGTTTGGAAAAACTTTTTCTCTATATAATGGCATCACTTGTGGATGGATTGAAACTTGAATATCAAAAATATAAAAAAGAAGGACAAGAAGGGAAGGTTTCTTTTGGCACTCTTTTTCAATTTTTAGAAATGGCGGTATGTACTTATGAAAAACTGACTGCGCAACAGGATGACTGGGATAAAGAAGAAGCCATTTTTGATGAACAAGTGACTTTAGTTGGGGAAGGAAAGGAGAAAGAAGAAGAGGAAAAGGGGACTTTAAGACTTGGAAAAACAACCAAAAAAGAGAAGAATAAGGTGAAAAGGGGATACTACGTTAGAAAACAACAGAAAGGAGGAAAGCAGAAGATTAAAAGGGAGGTGGAGAGACAAGGGGGTAAAGAGGGCAAGGAGAAGAATAAGCAAGGGAGAAAGGAAGGGATGAGAAGTCTTAATGGTGGGGAGCAAGATGCAAAGAAATAAAAGTCTTTTAGAGATAATGGGTAAATTTTATTGAAAAAGGGATTCTGGAAAGGTACATAAGATTGCATTTTTATGTTTGTATTTAGAAATAATCTTAGAAAATTGGAAATAATACATAATTTAAAATGTGACAAAACATTAAGTGTAATTTAGTGAAGTTTTTGCCAAGAAAAAGAAAGCAATGAAACAAATGGCAGAATTGGACTAGGAGAAGGGGAAACATTTTAATGAAACAATGATTTAAAATATGTGATGGGTGGGGGGGAATAACTATGGAAGGCATAAGTGTTCCCATAAAGGCATGAAATTTAATTGAAATGGGTAAAGTGGAGAAAGAAGGCAATGAAATAAATGAGAGATTTGAAGTAGGAGAAGGAGGAACACTCTAATGAAATAATGATTCAAAATATGTGATGTGGGGGGGAAATAATCATGGAAAATAGGGGTTCCCATAAAAGTATGATATTTAACTGAAAAGTAATGTGTTAAGTGTTTAAGATTTAAATGAATATTAATATTAACAAATAGACTTGTATTGGCATTGATGATATTGTATAATTTTAGAATGTACCAAACAGAATCCCAATGTAAGCTATGTATTTTATATTAAGTATTATAAATGGAGGGGAAAGAGACAAAGGCGTCATACTCCAAGTAGTGTACAGGAGAAGTTTTGTTTAAGGAAGAAAGATAAATGGATAGCTGGAAACAGAACAGACAAAGAATAATAAATATTATGATTTGAATCGAGATGAGATAAATAAAATAAAATTAAGAGAATTTAAAAGAGATGAGAAACTATATAGAAAATTGAAAATGGTAATAAGATGTGGAATGGTATACAAAATGAATATGAATTTGAATTTGTGTCTGTATGAAGAGTGGTAACCCGGGACTAAGCAACTTTCAGAAAAGATGTTTTTTATGTTTCTATGTTTTGTGTTTTTGTGTGTTTATGTTTGATTGAGTAAATAAAACCTTGGAGGAATATTAGGACAATTGAGAACAAAATATAGAAGAGAATAAAGTAAGTCAGAAGGAAAAATAAGTATAGTGAATAAAAACATATAAAATGGATAAATACAGAAAAGAAATATAATTGAGTAAAAGTAAAGGGAGAAATAATTAGAAACTTGAAAGGATACGTATGTGTTTATAAGGAGATGTGTTAATGGTGTACAAAATGTTTTATTTGTTTTGTTAAAATTTACAAATAACTTTCAGAAAAGAGGTTTTATGTTCTTGTGTTTTATGTTTTGTATGTCTTTAAAAATTAGTGGCATCACATGACATATCATAAGTTTTCCCCCCTTCACTAAACCAGGCATGGGCGTGGCCAGCCTTGATGCATGGCCATGAATTTGACAGCCCTGATATAGAGAAAAGTGAAATACCTACCATTGTAGAAAAGTAACCCAAGGAAACTGAATATTTCTTAAGATGTTGAACATTTGTGATGGATGGGCTTTCCTTATCCAAACTAGAATTACAGCATTTAAACCTAAATAATGAAGAATGCTTCCAAGGAAATATCTAAAATGGATCTATTTAAGGAGATCTAATCTGAATTATAGAGGTTCCTATTTATTATTAGTGCATTTTTTTCTGAATTGTTTTATTAAGGCAGTCAAAAATACAGTGGGAATTTATTACATCTAACTGCCCAGAGGACATATTTCATAATTTTTATGATCTGTGTATAGTTTACATTTTAAAAAGGGGTAATATATAATATAGTAGTTATTGATAGTATGTGATAATTAGTATGATAATTTGAATATACTTAATGTTTATTAATCAAATATTTATATATCACAATCTTTCAGGCAAAGGTATTAAAGAAATGTTTATTTTAGTCATACTTAAAGTTTGATTTTTAATGTTTCTTTGTAAATAATTATAAATTAAACTCTAACTCCTTGATGCATATCTAAACAAGTTTCTGTACCTCTCATAAATTATTTTTGCATCCTAGTTTTCTTTGATAATTTTTTTACATTTCTAACAATTTTTTTAATTGTACAAGTCACTGCAATGAGCATTTAGTTCTAATATTTATCAAATGATAACAAAGATATGTTTCCAGAGGAAGAGATCTAACTAAAATAATTCAGAGACAAAAGATACAATATGCAAAACACAAAGATTATTTTTATGCATATATATTTTCTTTTTGAAGAAACCATATATATTAAATCATTTCAAATAAGAACTTTGAATACTCAATACCCATGATCCTCCGGAGTGTTAACATGCCATCTCTGTTTCCTTCAAGAGATTAAACAGTGATTGATATTTACATACAGCTGTGTAAACAAGATTGGCAGGTGTTTGAGGTTTACAGGATCATCTATTTCAGTGAGTAACATTTGCTCAACAATTCGTGAATAATTACTCCATTTCATTTCATAGTTAGAATATTGCTAGCATTAAGGCTGACAGCATGCATCTCCATCAGTTTGGCTTAAAGGATGAGCTTGTTACATCGCATTTCCTGAAAATGTATTGAAAGTTTTTTCCTGAAAGTTGAAGGCTGACTCCATCTTGAAGGCTGACTCCATAGTTTAATCAAGCCAGTTAGCCAAAAAACCACATCAGCTGTTGTGTAACCTACCAAGGACTACTTTTCAAAAAAAAAAAAAAAAGGCAAGATCATTGGAGATGGAACAGTTTTAAGAACTAGAATTAAGTTGCAACTTGCTGCTGGCTTCTACTGAGGCAGGAAATTGCAAACCCAAAGGGTTGGGGGAGGGATGGAGGGAGGGATGGAGGGAGGGAAAAAGAGAGAGGGGGGGAAGGAGAGAGAGAAGCACCTTTGAGACAATGTTTACAATGGTTTCTTCCCTACTAACCTTTTCCTTGTACCGGTTTGGGAGAATGAGAGGTGGAATAAATTGGAAATTTATATGATTTTACCACATGAGTTGACACTGAGGTTCATTTTATGACTTATTATTCTTTTATTTATTTGATTTAATCATTATGCTGTAAGGTTTTCTGTCATATTTTGTGTACCCGGTGTGTTAGATAGAGGTAATGCTTCCTCCTTGAAAAAAGGACTTACATGTCTGTTTCAGGGATTTCTTTGATAGTTGAGTATATGATGGGCACTATGTGGAATATGTGATGTGTAATAATAATAGGAAGAGATAAACTAACTTTGAGATTGGGACAGGAGTGAGGGTTCATTCTCTGACTACAGAGAAGCCAGTGCAGTCTGCTTTAATTATTGCTTCTAAATTTATTGATCCTATGAATTTAGCTTTAGAATAATAAATTATAGGGTTGGAAGGGATCTTAGAGGTCTTGTAGTACAACCTTCTACCCAAGACAGTCCTTATTCTATGTCAAATGGTTATCCAATCTTTTTTAAAAAACTTCCAACAATGGAGCATCCCAAAATCCTGAGGGGCAAGCTGTTTCATTTATTAATTGTTCTCACTGTTCAGAAATTTCCCTTAGTGTCATTTTGAATCTCCCTCTTTTCTGTGTTCAGTGTTTTGTGGCTTGGGGGATTTTTTTTTAATGGGAATTGTAGGTAAAATGCATTTTTCCTTTGAGAATAGCATCATTTATAAACAATATAGCCTAAAATACAGTAATTGATGTTATTCACATGCCCGTGTGCCTTCAGAGTTACCTGATGGGTGCATACAAATATTGCCAAAACTTGAACATCTGGAATTGGGGTTTCTGGCCAGGAGCCACCATAAGTGAACAACCAAAATGAGTAATTGCATAAAAGAGGGATTGCATATAGATTTCATTCCATGTATATTCTTGCATTTTTAATTCAGACTTTGTTTAGAAATTATTGAGCATATATCATTTTACAGTAGTTTTAAGCCAGCTCTTCCCCTTCCGCATACAAATTAAAAAGTTAATCCTGATGTTTTCTAATGTCATTATCATCATCATTTTAGCCATTGTCTACACTACAGGATAAATGTCTCTTCCATAGGAATGTTTCTGGACAGAATTAGGCAAATACATCACAACTGCTTTCTTTACACGCAGATGCAAACAGCATACACATGTCCTGGAGCAAATCAGCAACCTGTCAAGAATAAAAGAAAACTATAAAATGAAACATAAATTAATGAATTCAAAACAGTTTGAAATTTCGCCCATTTTTCAAATGAAACCAGAAAAGTATGGAAGAATCAGCAGAGCAGAATAATTCTCAAACCAAGTGCAATGGGACAAGGGAAATATATTAAATCTTATTCTTTAATAGAAGAAATGTTGCTATTGTTGTAAGAAATATCCTTCTGGGTTCAGTTCCAAGTGGGGAAAAAGACACTGGAAACATGGAGGCTGTTTGGAAGGTTTAATATCAGGACCACATGGCCTGGAGCTCCAGAGTGAAAAGGAAGAGATCAAGAAAAAGGACTGACAGAAGAAGGCAAAGCCTCTTCGCTGACAGATCGTAGATCATGATTCTCTGCGGCTATGGTCCGTGCTCTTTCATTGGAGAGCCCTGATCATTATGATTAGGGGCTGAAGCTGCCTTGGAGGGGTGGCGGAGTAAGGGGAAGCCGCAAGCCAGGTTGACCCTCAAGCCAGGTTGACTCACAAGCCAGGTTGACACCTTGAGCTTGGTCTTTTTCCAAGACGACTGCAGCGGTGGTTTAAAATGGCCACCACGAAGAGGAGGACTCAGCTGGATTAAGATTTGTGCAGAAGGGAAGAAAGAGGTGGATAACATCTGAACCAGGACAACTGGGCAATACAACTAAACAAAAATACCCCGGGATTAAGGTAACATGGAATTTTTAAGAAAAGAAAAGTGAGCAGCGAAATTACAAAGGGACAGGGGAAAAAAAAGAAAATATTTTTGACAGCTAAGCGGGGCTTCGAACCGGGAAAGGAAGAAGCTGGAACTAAAGATTTAACTAAATTGGACTAAAATATTTTGGCAATAAACAGGCATAAAATAAAGCTAGACTTAAGATTGTCAAAAAATAATAATAATAAAGTTTACAAATTGGAGACTGGACTGTGCTGGAATATTGAGGTTTGAAAAACCCTAAATAAAAAAATAGGGGGAAAAGGTGAAGACTTTGTATAATGGAGAGTGCCACCTTTTGACAAAAACTTGAGCTCAAACAAAAAGGAAAGCATCCTGTTTCTGAATGAACTTGTGTGGATATAACATTAAAGAAATATTGAAACAAAGTAAGAATCTTAGAAAGTGAAAGCAGAACCAGAATAAAGAAAAAAGCAAGGAAAGACTGACTGTGGGATTGATTGATGTTTTTGGTATAGACCCTGGACTGGAATAACTGAGAACTTTAGAAAATTGAAAGAAGAAAGAAGGAAAGTAAAAGTGGGGTTTTTTGTGTGTGTGTGGACTTTAACGATAAAAAAATATAAGAGTGTGTAATGATGATATCTCTTTGGGAATTAAAAATGGAACTTAAAAATATGAGAGAATTACTACAGGAAAGAGGTGAATCACTTTGCTCTGTGTTAGAAAAAATGGAAATTACGGTTGAAGAACAAGAAGAAAGAGCTTCAGAGGAGGAGGAGTCGATTCAAGGAGAAGGCATTTTAAATAGACAATTAACACAAAGAACACTACAAAGAAGTGGGGAAAGAAGGAAGGTTAAAAAGTTGAGATTTAAGAAGGCAATCAAAAGGGGGAATACCTGTGAAGTCTGGAAAGGCAGAAAGACCCAGCAGAAAAGGGGAAAGGAAGATATTAAGAAAGAGAGGGATATAAACTGGAATGAGAAAAGACATGGGGAAAAGAAGGGGAGGAGAAGCAGTAAGAAACAGGTTCATGAAATAAAGAAATACGGAAATAGTAAAATGTTGAAAAGAAAATGTTTTTTCAGAGATAATGGTTGATGAATTAAAAAGGGGTTCTGCAGGGTGACAAGGGGTAATAAGAATATTTCTGCAATTAAAAATATTTAGAAAATAGGGTAATATAGATACTGATAACTCTTATTAAAAATCAAGGGGGGAATGGGAGTTCCGGCTTGCAGCGCTTCGGCGGCAGGCAGGAATCCGTGATCATGCGTGGTTTCTGCCTGCGCTCGCCGCTGGAGTGCCCCGAGCCAGCCGGAATCCAAGTGAAAAGATGTAATGATTATTATTGTAACTTCTTAAAAATAATGGTTTATTGGGAATTAAGATGAGGGAATAAAGGTATATTTTAATCATTGAGGTGTCACACTCAAAACAGTAAAAGGGGGGAAACCTATACTTTTTTTTTTTTTTAGTGTTGAAATTTATACTAATCTAGAATTTATAAAAATAAAGGGTAATGGAAAGGGAATATGACAGACTAAAGAACCAACTAAATTAATAACTTAATATAGACTATTAAAAGCAAGGAGAGACATTGGTAACTTTTTTATTATCATTATTATTATTATTAGGCAAACACATATTGTTTATCTTTATTTTTAAAATAAATATTAAAGGATTATATTTGAAACAATTGAAATGAAACAAAAATATGTTTCGATTGAAATTAATGAAAGAGGCTAGAATTAATGTGTTTGTTTCTCTCCTTACTGAAAATTTGGAATGGAAAAGGTAATAATAGAATTAAGTATGCATATATGAATGTATAATTGCTGTCATATTTGTATGTAAAGGTGATGACCCAGAAAGATGTTGTCCACAAAAAAGAGATTTTTGTTTTTAATGTGAAAAACTGAATAAAGTTTGTTTAAAAAAAAAAGAAAGAAAAAGGACTGAGGTGCTGAGAGTGGCTGATTTTATTATACCCTCTGTTGGGATTTGAATTGGAGCTTGCATTCTAATTGGTTGTCAAACCCCAATGGCCATGCAGGGGCAACTCTGTAGGCTGCCCTGAGTTCCAGGCTTGGTTGAGCCTTGCTGGAAGATTATGCCCTTAAAGGGGCTTTTGGCATTTGCTATAGCTTTATCTGGAGTTCCTTGTTATGTAAAATATTCTGGCCCAGGCCTTAATGGCCCACCCATTAACAAAGTTGGGAGTGAGTTTCTGCTTCTGAGGTGAATTTCTGCTTCTGAGTTTCTACTCTTTTTAGAGGAAATATTCTGCCTTTTTAATATTTCTTAGGAAATTTCAATTTTCTAGGAGAGGGGTGGGTGCTAACTTCCTACATTGCTGAGCTATTTATTTCTACAATTTCCTAGGAATTCTTCTGAATTTGTTCTGTTATTAGAAGAAGCCTTGTTTCCATTGTATTATCTGACTGACCACAATCTTTATTCAGCCTGATTCCCATTCTCATTTTCTTTTATGCATTCTTATTTAATCAATACAGCACAACAATAGTCCCCAACATCTCTATATAGGATCACTGGAGGAAAAAACTTTCTTCAATACAAACTACTAGAGAGATACACTCACCCAATACTGACTAGCCTGAGTTAATAGGACCAAGGCAACTTCCTCAATTAAATATTGAATAATGGAGGTGAGGGAAAGGAGATATAATGTAGAAAACATATTCTGTTTTTTTGTCCCTACCTGTTCTTGTTCAAGAAGAAGAATCTACTTTTCAATTGTATTCCAGAGGAATTTCACAGTTACTCTCATGAGAACACTAAGGTTTTTTTTTTAATATGTACTGAAATATATGTGAATACCTTTTCTTAAAACAAAATGATATAATCATATCTGTGATGGTTTTTGAACACTTCAGTTTCATCTCCATGGAAAATCCCAGGGATGAAGCTCCTTCCATTAAAAGTCTACAGAGATTCTCAGTCATTCAGGTCATAATTGTCCCAAAGGTGCGTTTTCAAGAGGGAACTGGAATTTTTGGTTTTTCTTTTCGTTTCTCATCCGAGAAGCTTCTTCAGCTCTGACTAGATGGTGGGAGTGCAAAAGACCAGCTGTCTGCAAGGAGTATAAATCTTTCCATTCCCCACCATCCAGGCAGAACTGAAGAAGCTTCTTGGATGACAAACAAAATGTCTTTAAAAAAAAAACACCAAAAAGTCCAGTGGCCCCTTGACAAAGCACCTGTGGGCCTCCCATTAGATCTTTTCCCCTCATACTAAATGGCCAATTAAGCATGAAATTAATGGAAAGATAAGGAATTGAAATCTGAACATTAGTAGTGGTGAATCCCCTGACCTTTAACAATAAAATCAAGTCAAAAACACTTGAAAGAAGAAGTCTGAAGAAATTCACAAACATCCTGCAAAATGAAGGAGAGAAAATAAATCAGAAACAGGCAAATTTCATTAAATCATCAAAGGTAACTAGAGATATAGGGAGGAAAAACAGTTCAGATTTGTTTAGGTTTAGAATATAAATAAATAATAGATGTGCAAATTACACTAGCTATATAGATGTCTTCTTTCAATGATGGAATTATCCTTCATAAAAGAACACACACACCCCACAAATCTATCATATTGTTCTAATTGTTTCCTAGAAAAGGCACATTTTGAGATGAGTTTCACACAAAATGATAGTAACACTGGGCAGGGCAGCCTTTGATTTATGTATTCAGTGAATAAAACATCTCCCTCACCAAATCTGATATATTCCCCTTGGAGGAGCATTAGAAGCCTCCTTTCATTCTGCAATACAGAGAGAAGAATAGCTCATCCTGACACCTGAATGGAAACAATAGTACTTCACCAATAGGTCATCTGTAGAAACCTGACATTGTGCCTCTGAGCACTGTCACTGCAGATAATAACCTCTCATTTGTTCAGCCTTACCTACAAAACGATCACTGGGAATGGATTTATTCTTCTGAACAACTACCACTCATTCTTCTGAACAAACACAAACTGCAACAGGCTAAGTTGCCAACCAAAGAGTATTTCAGGGAGGGCCAGAATGCTCTCTAAGAAACCTTTGGTTTCAAGATTTTGTTAAAGATATATTTTTGGGCCTATGCACAGAACAAGGAAAATAGTTAAATGCAGGGGTGGGATTCTGCCGGTTCAGACCAGTTCGGGTGAAACTCTGGCTCCGATGATCAGCTGTTAAGCGAATCGGTTCTCTCTAACGATCAGGTCAGCCCACCCACCTCTGTGCTGTACTTACCTGTTATGTCTTTGGGACTGGTTGGAGTCCCCAACCAGGTCCGCTGTTTGAGCGGGAGCACCAGCCGCTCCCATTGGCTGGCACTGTTTGACAGCCGGCCATAAAAGGCGGCTGTCGAGCAGTGCCAGCCCCGTTGCTGCCACCTAACCTGCCTAGTTAGGAGGCAGACGCGGCAACCCTTTATTCATTGCAATAAAGCCTTTTACGTTTCACTCTGGCTCAGCCTCGTTCATCCGCCGCTCCACAACACTGGCGACGAGGGCGGGATGCGATTGAAGGCTGCCAGATGTGCAATTCAGAGGAGCTGTGGTCACTGAGAGCGAAGCCACGGGCGCTGAAGCCGCAGCCGCCGATGCTCACAAAGAGCGCGAAATTCAAAAAAGCCTCCGTAGCTTTTGAGCTGTAGTCACTAAGAGCGAAGCCACGGGCGCTGAAGCCGCAGCCGCCGGTGCTCACAAAGGGCGCAAAATTCAAAAAGCCTCCGTAGCCGGAGAGACAGACACCGCCTGATAAGTGCAGCCGCTAGCGCTCTTCTAAGAGCGCGAATCTTGAATCACGACTGAAGGGGACGAACCCTGCCGCTTCAAAAAATGAATGCCAATCCGACATTCCCACCATTCAAGCCAGCCGAGGAAACGTGGGACTCATACAAAAACCGTTTCAGCTACTTCCTCGATGCCATCGGTTTAGCAGATGCTGCTGAACACAGGAAAAAATCCTACTTCCTCAGCTACTGTGGGGCTGCAGTTTTTGACACTGCTACAGCACTAGTCGCCCCTCGCGCTATCAGGAGCATACCTTGGGATGAACTCCAAGAGATCCTCTCCAACCACTACTCACCTAAACCATCCCAGATAGCCAGGAGATATGTTTTCAGAACTAGAAGGCAGGCTGAGGGAGAGTCAATTAATGAGTATATGGCAGCTCTGAGGACAGCTGCCTTACAGTGTGGTTTCAGAGACTACCTAGAAGACATGTTATTAGACCAGATCGTCTGTGGGGTTAGAGATCTTAGGCTTCAAAGACGTTTGCTTGCAAAAAAGGACTTAAACCTAGCTTTAGCCATGGAGGAAGCCCAAGCTGCTGAGCTCTCTGCCCAATCAGCAGCTGAAATTCAAGGAACTCCTTTAAAACCCTGCAGTTCCACTATTCATTCAGAGGAAGTTTCCCTTGAAGAAGACCCCATAGACTCAACAGACATTAACCGCCTTAAGCAACAAAAGCCTTCACAGGTAGGAGCAGGGCAGAGAAACAACTTCGCCCCCAAGCAACCTCCCATTTGCCTAGCTTGCGGGGGCTCCCACTCTAGGGCATCCTGCAGGTTTAAGAATGCCATCTGCCTGAATTGTCAAAAGAAAGGCCACCTCGCTAGAATCTGCCAAGCAGGGCGAACCTTTCCTCAAAGACCTCCACCACCTACTAATTTTCAAAGGCAAGTGGAGGACTGCTATACCTGCTACCACGCTAACCAAACTTCCCAAACTCCTAATAAAATCAGTATTTCTGTTTCTTTAGAAGGTAAGCCCTGCAGGATGGAGGTAGACACGGGATCTGCACTTTCAATCATCTCCTGGGAAACCCTAAAGAAGATTCATCCCAGATTTGCGAAGAAGAAGCTGCAGAGATGCCACCTGACACTGCGGGACTACCAGGGCAAGAACATCCCTGTCCTTGGGAAAGGCAAGTTTTTAGTTCAGTTCCAAGCCTTTAAAGGCCATTTGCCTTTGGTGGTTGTTAATGGTGCCCTCCCCAGTCTGTGGGGCTAGATTGGTTCCCCTCCCTCGGCCTTAGTGTAACTGGGATCCATGCTGTCTCAACTTCTGACGTAGACGCCCTATTCTCAGATTACTCTGATGTTTTTAGCAGCGAGCTGGGCTGTTATTCTGGCACCCCCATCTCCTTCTCTGTGGACCCCCAGGCAATTCCTCTTTGCCTTAAGCCACGCAGAGTGCCTTTCGCCATCCGTCCCAAGTTAGATTTAGAATTAGATAAGTTACTAAAGCAAGGGGTGTTATAACCAACTGACTTTGCCAAATGGGAGACCCCCATAGTCACCCCACTCAAGAAAGATGGCAGTTTAAGAATCTGCGCAGACTATAAAACCACCCTCAACCGTTATCTGCAGGTCAGTGCCTACCCGGTCCCTATTATTCAACACCTGTTACACACCTTCGAACCCGGCACCATTTTTGCCAAATTAGACATGTCCCAGGCATACCAACAGTTCCCTGTTGATGATCAGACAGCTGAATTACAAACCATAGTCACACATAGAGGGGCATTCTAGTGCAAACGCCTCCAATTCGGTGTGAGTGTAGCCCCGGGTATATTCCAATCACTCATGGAAAGGATTCTCCAAGGTCTCCCAGGGGTTGTCCCTTATTTCGATGACATCTTAATCTCAGCAGTTGACAGACCTCAGCTCATACAAAGGGTCAGAGCAGTCCTAGAGAAGTTTAGGCAGCATGGCTTCAAACTTAAAAGGGAGAAGTGCGCCATCGCCACTAGGCAAGTGGACTTTCTGGGATATAGGATAGATGCCTCTGGCATTCACCCAATCGAATCCAAAGTAAAGGCTATCCATGAGGCGCCTACTCCAACTAACAAGACGGAGCTTCAAGCCTTTCTGGGGCTACTAAACTTTTACGCTTCATTTCTCCCGCACAAAGCATCTATTGCTGAACCCTTACACAGACTGTTAGACAAAGAATCCCCCTGGCATTGGGGACCCAAAGAAGCCCATGCCTTCAAGGCAGTCAAATCCTTACTCACATCTGATGCAGTTTTAATCCAATATGATCAACGACTTCCCCTGGTCCTAGCTGCTGATGCATCCCCCTTTGGGATTGGGGCTGTTCTGAGCCACAGGCTTCCCAACGGTTCCGAGGCACCAATTGCTTTCTTCTCTAGGACCTTCTCTACTACAGAAAGGAACTACAGCCAAATAGATAAGGAGGCCTTGGCTGCAGTAGCTGCAGTAAAAAAGTTTCATGAATTTTTGTTTGGGCACCATTTTGAACTTATAACTGACCATAAACCACTCCTGGGGCTGTTATCAGGGGATAAGCAAACCCCGCAGGTACTATCACCTAGAATGACCAGGTGGACTTTGTTCCTGGCTGCTTATTCATTCAAGTTGGTGCATCGGCCTGGAAAAAACTTGAGTCACGCCGATGCCCTTAGTCGCTGCCCCCTACCAGTCCCAGTCGAAGACCCAGCACCTGTCCATGCCATTTTTGAAGTTAATGAACTTAAATTGCCGGTCACAGCCGAGGACATTGCTGCGCACTCAAAAAAAGACAGAATAATTGCCCAAGTTATGGATTGGGTGGGAAGGAGGTGGCCGGAAACGCAATACACTGCTGACTTTGCTCCTTTCAAAACCCATAAGCAGGAATTGTCGAAACTACAAGGATGTCTGTTGTGGGGGACAAGGGTAGTCATCCCAGCCACTCTTCGTGTACCCATCCTGAAGGTACTTCACGAGGGCCACCCGGGCATCGTAAGGATGAAGGCTCTGGCCCGCAGCTAAGTTTGGTGGCCCGGCATGGATGCCCAAATCTCCAGCTGGGTAAGCTCATGCCAACCTTGCCAAGAAACCAGGGCTGCCCCACCAGCAGCTACGCCTACCAAGTGGGAGAGTGCTAGTGGTCCTTGGTCTCGCCTGCACATCGACCTGGCTGGACCAGTACATGGCAGGACCTTCTTGGTTGTAGTAGACTCTTACTCCAAATGGATAGACTTGGCCCTACTACCCTCGACAACCACTCAAGCAATCGTTAAGGCTCTGACCCGCCTCTTCGTTACCCATGGGCTCCCTGACACGCTGGTGTCTGACAATGGCCCCCAGTTCACGTCGTGTGAGTTTAGTATGTACGTTGCCAACTTGGGCATCAGACACATCCTTACAGCCCCCTTTCACCCCGCTAGCAACGGGATGGCTGAGAGGGCAGTCAGGTCAGCAAAAGAGGCACTTGCCAGGTTTGGCCAGGAAAACTGGCACTCCAAACTGTCACATTACCTCCTGAGCCAACATACGACGCCATGCACCACTACAAATAAATCCCCTGCTGACCTCTTGATGGGGAGACGCCTTAGGACCACCCTGGACAGGTTGCACCCCCACTACTGCCCAGACACCCCTTTAGGATCTGACAGTTTGGTCAGGGACTTTGCCCTGCATGACCTGGTGTACGCCAGGAATTATGCAGGGGATCCTCTGTGGGTACCAGGTCAAGTTGTGTCAGTCACAGGTCCTAGATCCTACAGGGTCCTCCTGGGAGATGGACGCCTGTGGCGTAGACACGTGGACCAGCTCAGAAGGCGATGGAGAAGCACAACTGATACCAACCCAGCCCAACCTCCTAGCACCGAGGACTCCCTGCCGGTACCAGCCTACCCAGACGGAAGCTCCCTGCAGGATCCGATCTACCCCATCGACCAAGAGAGTTTGCTGGAGGGCCCGAGCTACCAACAAGGGACACCGAACCAGCAGCCAAGTGAACCTGTCTGCCAGCCAGACCAAGCGACTCGCCAAGGTCAGCCCGAACAGGGGGACTTACCTAATTCACAGAGCACCACACTGGACCGAGCCCACTCCCCAACAACCTCCGAGATGATTCCTGGGGGCAAGGACTTGACGCCAGCCAGCAGCTTGCCCGGGTTGCAACGTTCTTGCCACCAGCGCAGACAACCAACTTACCTGAAGGACTACGCATGCTCCCAGCTGGGGGAAAGGAGTGTTATGTCTTTGGGACTGGTTGGAGTCCCCAACCAGGTCCGCTGTTTGAGCGGGAGCACCAGCCGCTCCCATTGGCTGGCACCGTTTGACAGCCGGCCATAAAAGGCGGCTGTCGAGCAGTGCCAGCCCCGTTGCCGCCAGCTAACCTGCCTAGTTAGGAGGCAGACGCGGCAACCCTTTATTCATTGCAATAAGGCCTTTTACGTTTCACTCTGGCTCAGCCTCGTTCCTCCGCCGCTCCACAACATTACCCATATCCTCTCAGCTGATTCGTGTGGCAGAGCGGATTGCCGCATTTCAGCTGTGTTACTCCCCAGAAGTAACATAGAAGGTAGGTAATTTTGAAAGCTGCACATGTGCAATCACTGAACTGGTTGTTAAACTGGGAGAATCCCACCCCTGGATAAGCAGAACAACCCAGAATACAATTTTATTTATAATGTATATTATAATGGAACGATATGTGCATCACAATTCACTAGTATCAGAGGACATGGGCAAAACAGTACACTTGTGAAGTGCTTCCAATTTACAATACAAGGGAGCCTGACGTTGAGGGGCAGAAGAAATAAGATGACAAATTTCTGGGGCATCTGGAACTGTGTTCATTTTTGTCCCCCATTTGATTTACTGGGAGGTCTTCTGAATTGACTACCTTCAAATCTCAGTTCCAGGAAAAGATCCTTCACCATAATAGTATTCCATGGCATCCATCAATGATTTTTGTGAATGGACTTTCTCTCCATTCCTTTCTTTCAGTTCCACTACTGTACCAAATTACTTGGGTTATTTCCCACTTGCCTAGAAATAAGCCAAGGTTATTTCTCTCCTTGAATAGTTTCCATCCATTGCTTCTTGTCGTGCCTTCAGGTGTGTGCGTGCGTGTATGCCTGCGTGCGTGTAAATAAATAAATAAATAAACTTGGATATGATCATTGCCAAGTCTAAGGCTGCTTGTTCTATCTGCTGTCATTAGTTTTGTCTTCCTTTATTTCAGTCCCATTTTTTCACAGTTCTCTTTTAGTACTTGGCTTGCAGATCCTTTGCATTCTCTATGGCATGATTACCATTTATCCTAAAATTCACATTTTTAGACATTGTCTATTCAGTCTTAATATCTGAACTACCACTACTTTCAATAATTTTTGCTGCTTCTGGCACTGAGGCTTAATTTTATCCTCTAGACAGAGGCATGATCAGGATTGAAGAAAGGCTTAAATTGAGGCAAGCTGCTTTTCATATGACAATTCTCTCTGTCCTGCAACTGACACTGTAGATAAATGTATTTCAGATATGCAGTGCTAGTCGACATTTTAGAAAATTAAAATCTTCTCTCATTCTAAATGAAAGTATGTAATCCAAGTATTCTTTTAAACTTTCTAAGCATTTCCAACTTCTCCAAATGGTTTGGGCATTTGAGCAAAAATAGATTTTTGGGGGGAGGGTGGGTGGACAAAAAAATGAAAAATCCCTATTTTTAACACAGATTTTTGTAGACATTCCCGAAGCCTTCACATCTCTACAATGACACACCTGTGTAGAACTGCCATTTATTGGAGTGACTACTTTTGTTCAATGTTTAATATATTGCAACCCAAGTTTTAGCTTGCTGCTGAACTCTGTCGCAATTGGTATCTCATAGATTTATGTTCCTGGAGATCTGCAGAGGCATTGTATATCCTAATATCAGAAAGAGTGGGGGAGGGGAAGGGAAGGGAGGAGAGAGAGAGAGAGAGAAAGAGAGAGAAAGGAAGGAAGAAAAAGAAAGAAAGAAAGAAAGAAAGAAAGAAAGAAAGAAAGAAAGAAAGAAAGAAAGAAAGAAAGAAAGAAAGAAAGAAAGA
>NW_020769323.1:18532155-18557131 GCF_900518735.1 Pseudonaja textilis
AGAAAGAAAGAAAGAAAGAAAGAAAGAAAGAAAGAAAGAAAGAAAGAGCTCTAGGTTTTCTGTGGCCACTGTAACCTTTTCTGTCCATTCTGTGTTATCCATTCATCTTTTCCCACTCTGTTGACAAGCGGAGACTCTATTGCATCAGTTGACTTGTGATTTCCCCTGTGATCTAATCCCCTCTCTGCCCTGCTTGCTCCTCAGGGCTGTCACCACAGAGAAATGGCTACATGGCAGGGCAGAGCTGATATCTCAAAAGCTGAAGGTTATGAATAGACTAGGAAAAAAAATGACTAAAATAAAAAGAGGGTCGATGGTTAGAAAAGTCAAGCTATTGAAATATACAATGTGCCCAAGGTGGACCGTTTATTTTTACCCCATGCAATTTAAGGTTTTCACGGTGAAGATAAATAAAACTATGCCAAGCCAATGCATTACAGCCTTCAAAATAATATAATAGCTTTCGCAAATCTTGGCAAGTTTAATAGGAATATACAAGGTTTTTTCTTTTCTTTTAGCAAGATTAGATTATTTGCTTGCCAGACATATGGGACATATATCAAATGTTACTGGAAACAGCAGACCTCTTGGAAAAAAAATATATTGGTTGTATCTGAACTGCTGTCAAGCAGCAATCAAAACCAAATGGGCGTTGAAAGTAGGTGATAATTATTGTCAATTTCAACAAAACCACAAATATTTTCTTTAAAAAAATAATATTTGAAAAGCTAAGCAAATTAATTTCATGAAATATATTTTTTTCCATGAGAATGGAGGTTGCATGTTTTCTATTTATGAATATTTACATTGGGTAAAACTTGTGAAGTAGGACTCCACACATTAAATTAATAACATTGCTTTTGTATGTACAGACATTTGTATGTACCTCAAATTGGATGTGTTCCGGACTAGCAGGCTCGTAGCCTGCAAATCTGATTGGCCCGCTGAAAGCCAATCGTGATTGGTCGCCTTAGACCGATGCGATTGGCCAGTAAACGGGCTGCCGCGATTGGCCCTGCCAAGAGCGGCAAACTCAAATCGCCTTCATTGGCTGCCTAGCCGCAGCCAGCCCTATATAAGGGGCTGCTGCGGCTGGGGTTAGTTGCTCAGATCTGAAGTCACAAATAAAGAGCTGTTGTTGCTATCTGAATCTTGCCTCCGTTCTTGAACCGTTCTCCCAGATCTAACACTGGCGATGAGGATGGGATGCGGAGGCAACGAAAGCTATTGAAATTGAGCTAGCCGAAGGAGCACGTGGCTGACAGAGCGCAACAATGGCGACATGGCCAGCAGCGCTATACCACCCGCACCATTCGATCCAGCTAGCAAAGATTGGGACTCGTACATGGACAGGTTTCAAATGTTCCTGGAGTCCAACAACCTCAAAGATGCCACGCCCAGCAAGAAATGAGCCGTTTTTCTAACCCATTGTGGACCAGCCGTTTTTAAGATGGCTAAAGCCTTAGCCAAGCCAGTTGAAGTTAAAACCATAGATTGGGACACCCTTGCTCCCATCCTGCGCAACCATTACGCCCCAGCCATGCCAACTCTCATTCGCAGACATGAGTTCTACCAGAGGGACGAACGTGAAGGTGAGAGCGTTGGGGATTTTGTGGCAGACTTGAGGAACCTGGGTGGTTTGTGTGGCTTCGCCAACCTCGAAGAAGCCATGAGAGATCGCATCGTCCTTGGCCTCAGAGACCCAACCGTCCAGAGCAAGATTATCGCCAAGGGAGACATCTCGCTTGCAGATGCCATAGCAGACGCCACAGCAGCTGAAGCCACTCGTAAATCGGCAGCATGAATGCGTCGAACCAGCGGGACCAACCGCCAACCCACCAACGATACTGGGAAACCTTCAGACAAGTACACATCGACCACCCATCATGAAGATGTCGAGTCATCCTCAGACAGCGAGGAAGAAGTCCACAGGCTCCAGTCAGAACGTGAGTAACGGGACCAGCGGGGTCGTAAATCCAACTACCAATGCACCGGATGCGGGGGAAACCATCCCCGATCTGAATGCAGGTTCTTAGACGCCATGTGCCGTTTTTGCAAGAAACGAGGACACATCGCGAAGGTATGCAGAAACAAGAGAAATTCCAGCCCCAGACGGAGAGGGAGCAGCCCCAAGAGAAATGATGGCAACGCCACCTAGCAGAGGGATTGCCCTAGCAACCAGTGGAACCGGTACAGCAGACCCCGAAGGTTTAACGACACCCGCAGACGAGAGGAGGCTCATCAAACCATCACCATCGGCCACGCTTCATCACTTGACGCTAAAAAGATCCGAGTAGAGGTCACGATTGAAAACAAACCGTGCAACATGGAAGTCGACTCTGGGTCATCACTATCCATGGTATCCTGGAGAACACTCAAGCAGCTAATCCCCAACATCCGACGACAAGACCTCAGCAGTCAGAGACTCATACTGAAAGAATATCAAGGCAACCGGATTCCAGTCGCAGGTACCCGCCATGTGCAGTTCTCGTTCAAGGGACATAAGGCAATTCTACCACTCACCGTCATAGACCGAGACCGGCCAAGTCTATTGGGTCTTCAGTGGTTCGCGCCATTAGGAATCGGAGTTGCTGGCATCCATCATACTGAAGACAATGACTGGGAGGCGGCTCTCATCCACAACTTCCGAGAAGTGTTCAACGAAAGCCTAGGCAAGTACAAGGGGTCCCCCATTTCATTTAATCTTCGCCCCGACATAGCACCCATTCGCCTAAAGCCACGCCGTGTTCCCTTTGCTCTTAAATCCAAAATTGACGAGCAACTGGACAAATTAATTGCGCAAGGCGTGTTAGAACCTATTGACCACGCCCGATGGGAGACACCAATTGTCACCCCCATAAAGCCTGATGGGTCCATAAGAATCTGCGGTGACTACAAGGCCACCCTCAATCACGCGCTACAGCAGAGCACCTACCTAGTACCAGTTGTTCAACATCTCCTGCATTCACTTGGGGGTGGCAAAATATTCGCAAAATTAGATCTGGCCCAAGCGTATCAACAGCTGCCAGTGGATCCCGAGACTGCAGAAGCCCAAACTATAGTCACACATCGTGGTGCATTCAAATGCAACAGGCTCCAGTTTGGTGTAAACGTAGCCCCAGGCATCTTTCAAAGCCTGATGGAGAGACTATTACAAGTGATAAAAGGGGTCATGCCCTATTTTGATGACGTATTAATAGCAGCACCCACAAAAAAATCAATTAGAAAAATGCCTCAGAACAGTCCTACAGAGGTTCAAAAACGCTGGCCTCAAGGTTAAGAAGGAAAAGTGCCAGCTTTGCACAGAAAGGGTGGAGTTTCTTGGCTACCTCCTTGACAAGCAAGGAATCCACCCCACAGAAAAAAAATTGGCAGCTATCAAAAACGCCCCAAGACCCAAAAACAAAACTGACCTCCAAGCCTTCCTGGGACTTATTAACTTTTATAACATCTTCCTACCCCAGAAGGCGACTGTTGCTGAGCCCCTTCATAGACTACTCGATAAAAGGGCATCCTGGATTTGGGGACATCGGGAGGAACACGCCTTCCAGCAAGTAAAAGACCTCCTTACCTCAAAGGCAGTACTAATTCAGTATAACGAGATACTACCTTTGACTGTCACGTGTGATGCCTCACCATTTGGGGTAGGGGCCATCCTGAGCCACGTCCTACCAAACGGCTCAGAAGCACCAATTGCATTTTTTTCACGAACTCTATCAAAAACAGAAAGAAACTATAGCCAATTAGATAAGGAAGCCCTTGCTATTGTCTCTGCAATTAAACGATTTCATGAATATGTTTATGGGAGACCATTTTCTATTATAACGGATCATAAGCCACTACTTGGGATCCTGGTGGGCGACAAACCTACTCCACACATTCTCTCCCCCAGAATGACGCGATGGTCAGAATTTCTCGCTGCCTACGACTATCAATTAAAGTATCGCCCGGGGAAATCTATTCCCCATGCAGATGCCTTGAGCCGCTCACCACTACCCGAGCCACAGGAAGACCCAGCTCCCACACTCCCAGTACTGCAAATAGAGACAATGCCATCGCCTCCACTAACGGCTCAAGACATCGCCTTTGAAACCAAAAGAGACTCTTGTTTGGCACGAGTTCTTGGCTGGGTGGAGAGGGGATGGCCAGATTACAACACTAAGGAAATGTTTAAGCTGTTTAAAAACAGACAAATGGAACTTTTTTCACAAAAGGGGTGCGTTTTGTGGGGAGATCGAGTTGTTGTACCAACTAAGTTACAAAAAAGGGTCTTGCAAATGCTACACGATGGACACCCGGGCATCGTGCGTATGAAAGCACTGGCAAGAAGTTATGCCTGGTGGCCAGGTATGGACAAACAAATTGAAACCTGGGTCGCCTCATGTAACAAATGCCAGGAAAACCACTCAGCTCCACCTAAAGCCCCACCAGCAGAATGGGAAACACCCAGGGGTCCTTGGTCTCGCATTCATATTGACTTTGCGGGACCTACGAGAGGCCACACCTTCTTAATAACTGTAGATGCCTACTCAAACTGGCTTGAGGTCAATAAAATGAAAGCAACCACTACTGGGGTGGTCATTAAAAAACTGAACAGACTCTTCACCACACACGGGTTACCAGATGTCCTGGTCTCTGATAATGGGCCCCAATTTACTGCCTTAGCCTTTGAACAGTATTTAGTGGAATGGGGCATCCGACACGCACTCAAATCGCCGGCTCATCCTGCGGCGAATGGCTGGGCTGAACGAATAGTTCAGTTTACAAAGAAAACCCTGCAGAAAATGGATCAAGGCAACATCCACGACAAAGTCACTAGAATGCTGCTCCTGCAACACATCACACCAAACAGCACGACCAACAAGAGACCAGCTGAACTCCTGATGGCCAGGAAACTCAGATCGCCTCTAGATCGTTTGCACCCTGCCTACACCCCGGAAAAGCCCCTGGGTTCCAGCAGCAAGCACCGTGTTTTCAAGGTAGGAGACCTTGTTTTCGCAAAAAAAATTTCTGGGGATTCCCTTTGGATTCCTGCCCAGGTAACTCAAGTTACGGGCCCCCGCTCCTACCGTCTACTCACCACTGATGGCAGACCATGGAAATGCCATATTGACCAACTGCGCTCCAGACTAACCACATCTTCCAACCCTGACCCTAACTTTGACACTGGGGGGGAGGGGAAGCAGTGAACTCAGAATTAGAACCAACACCTGTCTATTCCGAGCTAACACCGAGATCACCGCACCATGGTTGGCAACACTCACCAGCTGCAGCTGAGACTGGACAGTCAAACGCTTCGCCAAGAAGCAGCAACCAGGCAGGTTCAGCGAGCCCCAGGAGCCATGGCAGTAACAGCGAGGCTGAGGACTCCATCACCCCGGGGGCACCAGAGGAGAGCCCTAACCATGACACCGGTTCACCATTCCTGTTTGATCCAGCAAGCAGTCCATCTGAACCCGGGTTTGAACAGGGTCAAGTGGAACTGCGTAAGTCAGGCAGACAGGTGTGAAGACCTGCCTACCTGCGAGACTATATTACTCCACCCCTTAAACGGAACCGAGAGGAGGGGGGTGTTCCGGACTAGCAGGCTCGCAGCCTGCAAATCTGATTGGCCTGCTGAAAGCCGATCGTGATTGGTCGCCATAGACTGATGCGATTGGCCAGTAAACGGGCTGCCGCGATTGGCCCTGCCAAGAGTGGCAAACTCAAATCGCCTTCATTGGCTGCCTAGCCGCAGCCAGCCCTATATAAGGGGCTGCTGCAGCTGGGGTTAGTTGCTCAGATCTGAAGTCACAAATAAAGAGCTGTTGTTGCTATCTGAGTCTTGCCTCCGTTCTTGAACCGTCCTCCCAGATCTAACAGGATGTTTTAATATTTTTATGTTTTTAATCCTTTTCCCTGTTTTTATCATTTGAAAATAATTTTTAAATTTTAATTGTATGGTTTGAATTGTGAGCTACCCGCAGCCATTTGATGAGATGGGTTTCTATAGAAATCAATCAATCAAACAAACAAACAAACAAATGACAAATATTGATGCTGAAAGTTTGAAGTTTGTTAAATACCTGGTGAGTCCATAGTATGGATATAGCAGTAGGAAAATAGCCCATGAGCAATAGGTAAATAGCCCGTGAGTGTTTACTAAGTTCAGATTTATTATTTATTTTACAACATACATAGATTACACCAGTCTGATTTCTCTGATGGGACTATTTGGTCAAATCAAGAGTTATTTATGGCTCTGGGATAGCATATTTTAAAATATAGGTACTCCCATGTGGGCTGTAGTAGAAACTACTGATAGTAATGATAATTCAAATATTAACACCAATTAGATTTATGTATTTATTTAGCATTACATCCTCCCATGCTATGCAGTATATTGGACAGAAAGGAATCTCCAATATTTTTGGTTTTAGGTGAGTCCTTCGGTATCTTCCTATGTGATGTTTAAAATACTTAAGTCATCTATGAACGTCCTTTCCCATGCAATTTGTGGGCGTCCTCTTGGTCATTTGTCAGTGGCAGGGTCCATTTCATTGCCCCCTTCGGAATTCAATTGTTCTCCATATGGAGTATAGGTAAGTTGGAGTTTTCTGCATGCAACAATGTGATTTAATTTGCAGGAGAAACTCTTTTGAACCACTTCTTCATTAATAACATTAGTCAAAATAGCAAATGTTTAGGATTCAGCAGAGGCAGCTTTGTTGGAAGACGTTGAATCTCTTATTAATACTAGCTGACACCTTTCAGATCTCCCTGGCATAAGTAGGAGTTGGGCTCACTATAGAGGCAAGCAAACAGGAATTTAAATTTTAGTGCTATAGATGACGAGGACCAGATTTTATTCATCCTCTGGAAAACAGCTGTTACTTTTCCAAGGCGGCACTTGACATCTGTCTCTGCATTTACATTTCATGCAATTAGGATGGGTAAACCAAATAGGTAAACCCAGGGGTGGGATTCTACCAGTTCACACCTATTCACTAGAACCGGTTGTTAACATTCTAAGCAGCTTGGAGAACCGGTTGTTAGAAGAAATTACTGGCCTAATCCTGCAAGGAAGACAGGAAGGAAACATTCTGGTGTTGCTTACAGAAACTGCCTCTCTGTTAACCCTTATTACATTCTGGCAGTACTAGACTTTCTGTCTCAGGAACTTTTCTGGAGTTTTTTTTCCCCTCCTTTGCTGGTACTTTGAATGTCTGGAGTGACCATTCAAAGTTACAATGGCACTGAAAAAAGTGACCATTTTTCACACTTACAACTGTTGCAGCATCCCCACAGTCATGAGAGGCCAGGCGAGGAGATGCGTGCCTCGATGTGAGTGATATTGAGTTGGCCACACCCAGCCAATAACATGACCACCAAGCCATGTCCACCCAGTCACATGACCACCAAGTCACACCCACCAACTAAGCCATACCCACAGAACTGGTTGTTAAAAATTTTGAATCCCACCCCTGGGTAAACCTTTCTAGTTCATCAAGTCACTGTCATCCAAATGTGATTCTTCATATCTGTGCGGTGGAGCTCACATATATGATCTTTGATTTCATGGCACTTATCCCAAGGACAATTTTGGCTGCTTCTTTTTCTAAAGCAGTCATCACTTGTTGTAGTTTCATCTTGTCTTCCTCAAGGCAATATCATGTGCAAAATTCAGGTGGCCAAGATGGTCTTGATCAGAATAATGAATGCCTTTCCCAGTGCATGATGTTCATCAGATAACATAGCTGAGGAGCACAAGGAAGGGAGCAGAGATAGAATACAGTCTTGTCTAAACTCAGGTAGTAATTCTAAAGAAATTGAATGCATAATTCTCCTTAAGTGCCTGCAAAGTGCCATATATCAACATCTGAGAGAACAACAAATTAGATTTCACTGTGAAAAGTCCTGCTGTGAACAAATCTTCACCTTACAAAATATCATAGAACACAAAATATGAAGACTGATTAGACAGTGTCTAAAAAGCAGAATTTCCTACTCTTCCTATTCTTCTGATGCTGCCTCCATTTTTTTTGGGGGGGGGGGTTCCAGAAATGTGATTATGGGGAGGATTCTAAAGGATTCTTCTTTATCTTCAAGCAGATGGTTTCCCCTGTTTTCAGTTTATTTTAACTCACTTCTCAAATTAATCAAATAAAGAAGTCATAGATAGTTTTTATATAATTTTATAATTTATAGTTCTATTGTCAACACAGAAACTTCATTAGCCATGGTGGCGCAGTGGTTAGAATGCAGTAAAGGTAAAGGTTCCCCTTTACCATTAGTTGTTTCTGGCTCTAGGGGGCAGTGCTCATCTCCGTTTCAAAACCGAAGAGCCAGCATTGTCCAAAAACTCTCCGTGGTCATGTGACCAGCATGACTAAATGCCGAAGGCTCATGGAGTGCTGTTTCCTTTCCACCAAAGTGGTCCCTATTTTTCTATTTGCATTTTTTACATGCTTTCGAACTGCTAGGTTGGCAGAAGCTAGGACAAGTCATGGGAGCTCACTCCATTATGTGGCGCTAGGGATTTGAACAGAAGCTGACCTTCTGCTCAACAAGCTCAGCATCTTGGCCATTGAGCCACCAGGTCCCATTCTAGAGTGCAGTACTACAGGCTATTTCTGCTGATTGTGGGCTACCAGCAATTTGGCAGTTCAAGTCTCACTGACTCAAGGTCGACTCAGGCTTTCATACTTCCAAGATGGGTAAAATGTGGACCCAGATTGTTGGGGCCAATATGCTGACTTTGTAAACCACTTAGAGAGGGCTGTAAAGCACTGTGAAGCAATATAAGTAGGTGCTGTTGCTGTTAGAAATTATACTTAAAGTCTGATTAAATTATAGTTTTACATTTAATTAATAGACAACATGGAGTGCTAAATGTAACACATGATATGCATAGAAAGAGCATGTATATTATTATAGAAGCAATCACTAAAGATGCTATAAAATGATGCATCTACAGTATTTTGTTTTTAATCCATCTATTCCACCCATTGTCAGTTACACACACACACACATACATACACACAAGCTTCATTAATAATCATTTACATTTCTATTCTGTATATGATAACAGTGCAACTTAATTGCCTCAACTCTTTCTTTTTTTCATTCCATGTAAGAGTACAATCAGCTCTACTCACAAGAGTACAAAAATAGCTCATAACTTCAGCCCTCTCTTTCTTTCTGACCTTCAGCCATTCCAGCTGAAGAGGGTTTTTTTAATAAACGCAGAAACTTCCATTAAATATTCCTATCCAGTTTTGTATTGATTGACTGATATCTAGCAACTTAAATTATTTCTGTGAATATAGACATTTCCACCACCAATGTGAAAGGCTCTCTCCCACTTCATTTTAAGAGTGCAAGTTAATATGAAAACACCTAATAGCATCAGATACAATTCCTCCAGCTCTTATTTTTCAGACTTTTACCTATATTACCCAGAGAAGAGTTTTAATAAACCTTTCAACTTTTATATTTTGGAGTTTCTATGGTGAGTGTGTGTGTGTGTATGTGTGTGATTGTGTGTTTAATGGGCTGGAGGACTATTTGATGGATGTTTTAAGATCATGTCTATGATTTCTTATTTTAAAAAATAGTGGTAGTGTGTCAGCTGTCAGTTTCAGCTACATTTTATATCACATCAGTTAGACATCACAATCAGGGTAAATAACTTTATTTTTTTGCTACACTGCACACTGTTCTTCAATATTTCTAGTTGCAGCTTGGAAATAAACAGACTTACCTCTCTCTGCACCTGATTTGCTGAGTGCATAGGAATGGACAAAAAGCTTGGCATTGCCAATCAAGCTCATCAAACCTTTTTATCAGGCTACTCTCACAATTAGGGAACTTGAATATCCAGACCAACCAGAATGGGCAGCAGATCAGGTTGTATCAACTCCTACCTACTACACTTCCAGTTTAGGAGGAGACTCAGCACAAAGCACAATGCCATTGGACACATGGCTTCTGAAGTCTCATTCTGAAGGGTCCTGAAAGCAAGACCAGCACCTAATTATTTAAAAAAGTCAGGCTTATCTTGATGCTTTGAGGGTCTATCAGAGCAGGATCACAGTGCTGGATTGCACTTTGGAGTCAGTAACATCAATGCTCCAGGACTTAATTGCCTCAACCAAGAAGGCCCCACACCCATTTGTACTACTCAAGTGACTCCCAAGACCCAGATAAATCTCCAAGTGGCCTCAACAATTCTCTAAAAGAATGACTTCCAACCAATCAGGATGAAGAAAAAACCATTCTGGCACAGCAATAGGTTAGCCCCAAATTTAAATCTGAACCACTGTAAAAGTCTGACTCACAGATGAACACTATACAGAAGCCTGATGATGGCAGATGAGATTCTGCCGAAATGTTGCTATAACTTTAAAAGCACAACTACAATGACATGGGAAAATACCCGAACAAAGCTGAATGCCATATATATATATATATATATATATGTTTTATTGCTTGGGAAATAATTTTTAAACTCATTTAAGAAACTCATTTCTAGTGCCAAGTCTCCTAATTTTGATAACGAGGAAATTTTGCTCAATTCTTTGGTGCTTTTAGTATTTCTCAGGATTTTATAAAACTAATTTTATGTCTCATGGTTTTCTCCTTCCACTGTGTATGTGTTTTTTTTCTCTTGCTCTTGTGTTTGATATCATGGTATTATTAGTTTCTTTCTTGAAATTTTGGGCTGTTTGCAGGTAACAGTAATCTACAGATAGCTATCAAACCAAGGGTCTTGGTTCCAGAATCTTACAGTTCATTGTCCTTTTGCTCACTTTCTTTAAGGAAATTGATTTCTTCTCTGTGGAATTATTAACATACATTGTGTGCTAAAGCACCAACCATAGTCACCATAAAAGGTTTAAACGAATATTATGAAGCTCACTTACATTTGATATCCCAATGTAATCTTATTTAAAGGAGGGAGAGAGAGGTTCAAAAATGACATGCCTATGATTAACAATCCCTCTTCTTAGTACAATGTAATATAATAAATTTCACAAAATGAGAAATTCTAAGACAGAACAGTGATATATTTTTATGGATTCAATTTATTTATTGCTGATTTTTTTCTGTCTTTTAAAGCATGTTTGTACAATTTATATTCCACCTTTCTGCCCAATGAAACAAATATTTAGTGCATCATGTGCACTAAACATTCAGCTTACTTGCAATTAAGTGTTTATAATATTTTTATCACAGAAGACTCAAAGGATTGGTAGTGATGGGTAGTAGAATGTTTCTTGGACCAATTTTTAAGCAGTACAATTGAATTCAGAGTTCAATAACTCCTGAGTTACTAGTAGGCAAGTTGCATTGTGTATTTCTTCCAATTTTGTACTTGTACATTAAAAATTGCATAGAAAAGCACATATATTGAAAAAGTATTGGGTAAAAAGCCATGAGAGAGGGAGGGAGGGAGGGAGGGAGAGAGGAATGGAGGGGTGTGTGAAAGGGGAGAGAGAGGGGGGAGAGGGAGAGCAGGAGAGGGAGAGGGAGAAAGGGGGAGGGGATGGAGGAAAGGAAGAGAGGGGGAGAGGGGGAAAAGATGGAGGGAGAGGGAAAGAGGGGGGGACAGATAGAGGGGGAGAGGGGGGAATTGAGTGTTTTGTACGAAAAAAACTTCCATGCTGGGGAAACTTGCATTCATAGATGAAATGGATTAAGGGCTAACAATAGTCCTGATATTGAATGAATCTATCATTATTGTAGACTACTTCACCTACTATATCTTTCATAGTTTTCTATGTTCAGTAGTAAATTGGTGACAGATATTCACTTTGTTTTGACAGAAAAAACTGAGAAATATCATAGGATAATTTTGCATTTCACTTCCATCTCTGTCTGATGTACATGCTTGAACATGTAGCAAATAGCAAATCATTCCTCCCCACATTTTTTGTAAATAGGTACACTAGCAACACAAATTGTTGCCAGTATAAAATAAAATATTCATAATAAAGAAAAAAAATGCTCAACTTTGCATCAGCCAAAGAATTCTCAAAGCTGTGCAGTCTGAATGTGTGTAAAGTCGGGCCACACTTTGCTCAATAGTGCATTAAATATGCCTCCTGCATTAATTTTACAGCTGGGTTTTAGCTGCAGTTATTCAAGCAAAGATGAATCTACTGTATTCTGAACCTAAGGATATAGTACCTTGCAAGGCAGGGAATATCAAAATCTGTTTTGTTCTATAAGCATCTTTGCTTTTTCAGGCAACTCATAGATATGTGTGTCTTCAGCTACTGTTCCAACATATACTCTTGGTCTTTAGAGCAGAGAATGAAATAGATGCTTGGCAATTGTCACTGCATCCTAGTATATGTATCACATAGCAACACGTGATGTTCTGTGGCCCTTGTTGATACACATATAAACTATGTGAGTATCCCATGCATCTCTGAAATGTAATGTTGGTAGTACATGGAAAGATATATGCTGTACATATCCAATTGAAATTGAAGTTATGACTATATTGGTTACCCTATCTTCTGCCATATTTAACTGCTGCTCTAGTTCCTCAAAAATTGTTCATTTGATTTTTTTTTTTAAAAAGCTCTCTGTTTGCTGCCTTTTGTTAAAGACAAGATGGCCTTGATTGACTGTTTTTCCTTTATTGGGAGATTAAATGGAAGGGTGATGCCATCTGCAAAGGGCAACAACAGCGGCAACAACAAAATCAGCTGAACAGGATATAGCCACAAACTTGTAGTATATATTCACACATCATGCCTGCAATGATTGTATTGAAGATGTACCCATTGTAGTAGTATGTACAGTATATGTGCTTTTTCATGCATCCTTTCTTACCTGTGATTATAGCATAAAAAGCTTTTGCTGCCTTGTTACTAGGACAAAACAGCTTATTAACAACAGTTATTTGATTTACAGATTATTTATTCCCTATGTGTGATGTTTACACTACCTTTATTAAGGAGATATATTTAGTTTCCCATTAAACATTCTTCTGACAATATTGTTTCATAATACTAATTAGCAAGAGAAAAATAAACAGAGGAAAAGGCAACTATATGTAATCATGGGCTTAACCTGAAATCAAATGCAACTATTTAAAGAGAGGAACATCAAAAGTCCCAGGAATATTGAAAATTCTCTTTCTTTCAATCCTCAATAAAATAATGCACACATACATGTTCACATTGGAGGTGTGAGTGGGGAGGAGGTGGAGGTGGGAGAAAACACATATAAATGGCATTCCTCTTGGTTTTTTATCTGATTGCATTATTTGCTAGGTTCAATGCATGCATGTCTAAGTGAGCACGGCAACAAGGAAATCGGAATCTGAAAGCCAAATGGCTGGTTTAATTGAAAAATAAACTGAAATCTTGCGGGATGGAAAAAAGAAGAAGAAAACCTTACAAAGAATAAAGGAAAGACCATTTCCAAGGTGCAACAGGGACAGGAGGAAATGTGCCTCACCTTCTACTTTGGGGATGTCTCTCATATCACTTTGGCACTTATGTTCAATTTTTAAGCCTTTTCTCCTATGCAATAGGACCATGATGGCGAACCTATGCCATGCGGTCCAGAAGTAGCACACAGAGCCATCTCTCCAGGCATGCCAACCGTCACCCTTTGCTCTTCTGATTTCTGGTGTGCACATGCACACCACCCAGCTGGTCTTCGCACATGCGTGAATGCCAGAAACTGGAAGAGCAGCTCTCCGGCATGCATGCACGCGCCAGCTGGTCTTCATGTGTGCATGCACATTAGAAATTGGAAGACCAGGTGCCTTGCATGCATGTGTGCACCAGGAAGCTAAGCTTCTAGTTTCGGGCACTTCCCTGCATGCATCGGGGAGCTGCTTTTCTGGTTTCCGGTGCACACACGGTCCCGTTTCTGCACTTAGTGCCAAAAAGTTTCACCGCCGCTGCAATAGGACTTCTATGTACTTCTATAGGTTGCATTACTTGTTATATATGGAAGGAGAATTGACAAGGGTTGTCATTGGAGGTAGTAATCTTGTGCAATTTTCCCTGACAAGTGATGTGGTGATAGAGAACAAGATGGTGATAGACTATTTTTTAAACAAATGTGTTCAGTCATGATAGCAATGCTTTAATGAGCTCTTGCTTTGAGTACAGAATGCTTGTCACATTACTGTTTGCTGCCATCTTGTTCTTCTCTTTTCCCCTGATAGGGGAAAAAATCTTATATTGAATGATCTTCATTTCAAGATCAGAGAGAGAGACTTTATTTCACTAGCTGAGTCATTAAGATTCCTCTGTTTGTTCTCTGCTAGCCACAAAGCAAATCATAATCTGCAGTTTATTCTTCATTAACAGTACATTTTTTACTCCCGCACATTTATAAGAGACAAACAGCTGTAAGCACAGGTGGCTGTTCACCGTGTGACTGTAAGTAATATCTTTTCTACAGTTCTAGATGCTAGGCATCTGTGGCAGATATAGGTTGCTCTTCCTTTGAAGGAAAGGCATACAGGCATCCTACTCTGAAGTGAAAGAAGGGTAAATACTTATCTGATAAATTAGAGACTTAATGCTGTGGGGGACATTCATGATACCTCTGAGTGGAAATGAAAGCACTCATGAAAGAACAGATGGATCAGTATCACTAGCTACAACCACATCTTAGAACAAAATGTACAGATTGAGGATGGTAGAGAATTTTAAATCGATGAATTATAATAATTGGATGCTTATCTTTTATAGTTAGACAGATAGGCACCTGCCACATAATACTGCCAATTGTCAATAAGAAAGACAAAAAAGTGTGGATAATGGATGTGTCAGCAGAATAGAACAGAAAGAACTGGAGAAGATAACAAAATACAAAGACTTGCAAATAGAAACAACAAATACAGCAGAAGCAAGCAAAGGTAGTACCAATTGTCATAGGTATCTTGGGTGCAATCCCAAACCATCTGGAGCACCACTTGAACACCATTGGTATTGACAAATTCACCATCAGTCAATTGCAAAAGGCGGCTTTACTTGGAACAGCTTACATCCCGCGACAATATCTGTAACACTATCAAACATCCACATCTGCCTATCTGAGTATCCCTTTAATTTCAAATTTTCCTCTTTAAAAGTCCCGGACTTTTCCTATCTGTATTGGGTAGAAAAATAATCTAGTGTGAAATCCATTGACAGTTCAAGGTGGAACAAAAATAACGTTATTGTCCAAACTCCTATATGTAGTTTCTATGCTTCCTCACTTTTTCCTTTTTAGGAAAGCCCAGTTTTATTGCAAGAGCTCACATCTGTTCGTTTCTTCACACAGTGTAAACACAATCTTAAGAATCTGATGCAAGCTGATAGTTAATGTCTCCAGAAGGTAAGATAGCAATTTTCCTAGAAGCCCAGAAAAATCTAAATTTGCTAAAAGAGAAAAAAAAAACGGATTATTTTTTGAACTTCATGTGAGCCAAGGCAGAAGTCTTCCTGATGTTTGTTGCTGTAAGGGATCTCAGAAAAACGGAAAAGATGTTAGTATCAGAACCAGTAATGTTTATTCAGTCAATGACCAGCAATATTTATAAAATATGCAACACAAAAGTACAACCAGGTGAGTGAAATAACAAGGAGTCCTATAATAAAAGTGTATCATAGGTTAAGTACTGTATGTTAATAAATAGCAAGTATACTATTACAATTATGGAGTAGAAATTCTTGTCCCCTAAAGCAAGATAGGTGAGGATCTATATATTACATCTGAAGTAATGATAAGACAGAAGTGATTATTCCTATGATCAATTATACCTTATTTTCATCACAGCAATAGAATTTGGCTATTGAATGACAAAGGGAATAAAATTAATGAAATGTTCTTGAAGAAGGTGCATTAAATATTCTAGAAGAGTCACATAGAAATTATCTGGCTTTCTAAAGACTCTGCCTCATAGGGGCAGAATGTAAGTTGGCCTAATACCCTGTAGAATTTACAGTGTAAAAAGATGTAAGCAATGGATTAAATCTTTCTGTCACCATGTGGACAGTGTGCTTGATTAATGGTGTTATGTGTTTTGTACTTACAGCAATACAGATATGTCTAGCTTTGAAAAATGCTATCCTCAGCCTGCAGAAAATTAAGTTCTGTAAGCAACTTATTAACTGAAGCCTGGTATTTTATATCCTTTATTTTGGGGGGTGACTGGTTGCTTGGCTTAGTCCTATCATAGTGAAATTAAGAATGGTGCAGAAAGCCAACTTCTTCATTAAGGCATATTTTCAGGGAGCCTTATTTGTCCTTATTCTTTACTTGCACAAAACCTGAATTCTTATTTTTTGCTGGAAATACAATTTTCTCTATAGCCTTCTCCAGATATACACAAACAAGTATTCATACCATCTTTAGTAACTTTCCATTCTCTCTCTGTTATTAGCTTTTACATGATCTCTATATCTCTAACTCTTTCACACAAAAAAAAACATTGAAAGAATTAGCTAATATCAAGAAATCACCATATGTTGCCTAAAAATTTGAAGTATCCCATGCATAGTTTATAAATGGCATTTTAGTAAACTTTATGTTCTCCTCTATGACATGTGAGTTATACACCATGATTTCTCTGTGTTTTATATACCATAAGAAGATGGGACACAGAAGATTGCTTGTTCTATAATATTGATCTCATTATGAAAACTTTGATATTCTTCTAAGAAATGCCAATGGACCCTGTTAAGTTTGGGAAAAGAGAGGCTGAACCAGAGCATGAGTGCAACAATACTTTATTATAACAATAAAGGGCTGACCGTGCTTGCCACACCTGGAACTGGCTCGCAGCGATCAGCAACTGGTTGGACCCCGCAGCCTGCTTTTATAGCTGGCTGCTGGGGAGGACCAACCAATGGGTGAAGGGGAAAACGCCCCCGCAAAGTGAATGGACCTGAGTGAGAACTCCTAGAGTCCTCAGGACATAACACCCCTTCCCCGCAGATGCGAACACGCATAGTCTTTGAGGTAGGCAGGAGGTTTATGTTGGCGCCCAGAACGGCGCAGCTCTGGAACGCTGACTGTCTGTTCAGAGTCTGTCTGGGAAGGCAGAGCTGGGCAAGTGTCACCAACGTGCCCCTCGGTTCGGGCAGGCCCGGGACTCATAGGGTTGGTCACTGGGGACGTGCTCTCGTAGACTGGATCGGGCTGGTCCACCGTCAGGGCGCCGCTGTCCGTGCTCGGGCTTTCCGGGATGACTGTTGGTGTGTACTGGTCGCCCGGAAGGATGTGGATGTGGGGTTGATGCTGAGACCCCCTGTCGCTTTGTGATTCTGGGTCCCTGCTAGTGTGAGTGCTGAGGCGCCTACGCAGCTGGTCCAGGTGCCTTCTCCAGACCTGGCCGTCCTCCAGTCTGACCCGATACGACCTTGGTCCGGTGATGGCCACGATCTCACCCGGGATCCACAGGGGGTCACCAGCGAAGTTCCTCGTGAATACTGGCTCCTGTAAGATAAAATGTCTAACCCCCGATGTGGAAGCGAGGGGAGAGTCAGGGCAGTATTGTGGGTGAAGTCTGTCCAATACAGTCCTCAGACGCCTGCCCATCAGGAGCTCAGCTGGGGACTTGTTGGTGACTGAACAAGGAGTTGAATGCTGGCTCATCAGGAAACGCGAGAGTTTGTGGTGCCAGTCATCCTTACTGAACCTAGCCAGGGCTTCTTTAGTGGTCCTGATGGCCCTTTCAACCAATCCGTTACTGGCAGGATGAAATGGGGCTGTGAAAATGTGGCGGATACCCAGGTTGGCAGCGAAACGGCTGAACTCGGTTGATGCGAACTGCGGGCCATTGTCGGAGACAATGGAGTCGGGTAGCCCGTGTGTAACAAACAGGCGTGTTAATACGTTGGTGATTGCTTGTGTGGTGGTCGTGGATAGCTGTGCAACGTCAATCCATTTAGAATAGGCATCCACGACCACTAGGAACATCTTCCCATGCAAGGGGCCGGCCAGGTCGATGTGAATTCTGGACCACGGAGCGCTGGCGCTCTCCCATTTAGTAGGGGTGGCAATAGGAGGAGCAGGACGGGATTCCTGGCAAATGTTGCAGGAACTTACCCATCTGACAACGTCCTCGTCGAGGCCTGGCCACCATACGTAGCTGCGTGCTAATGCCTTCATTCTCACGATGCCAGGGTGTCCCTCGTGCAGCGCCTCCAGGACTCGGGTACGCAGTAAGGTCGGGATGACCACTCGAGTGCCCCACAGTAGACAGCCCTGCAAACTGGACAGTTCCTGCATGCGGGTCTTGAAAGGTGAGAATTTGTTTTCAACATTGCCACCCGGCCACCCCCTCCTCACCCAGTCGAGCACCTGGGCGAGCGTTTTGTCTGCCTTGGTTTTAGCAGCAATGTCAAGGGCAGTGATGGGGAGGCCCAATTGTGTTACCTCGAAAATAGCGTGGACAGGAGCAGGGTCTTCAGCCAGAGCCGGCAAGGGACAGCGGCTGAGAGCGTCAGCGTGGGACAATGTTTTACCTGGCCGGTGTATGAGTCTGTAGGAGTAGGCTGCTAGGAAGAGGGTCCATCTCGTCATCCTAGGGGAAAGGACTTGAGGGGTGTGTTTGTCCCCAGCTAGTAGACCCAGGAGGGGCTTGTGGTCTGTGACTAGCTCGAAAAAATGGCTAAAAAGAAATTCATGAAATTTTTTCACTGCTGCAACAGCTGCTAGAGCTTCCTTATCGATCTGGCTGTAATTACGCTCTGTTGCGGAGAGCGTTCTGGAGAAAAAGGCAATGGGAGCCTCGGTGCCATTGGGAAGCCTGTGGCTTAATACTGCCCCAATTCCAAAAGGGGATGCGTCTGCTGCCAGCACTAAAGGAAGGTTGGGGTCGAATTGAATAAGTACCGCCTCTGACGTGAGTAGTGATTTCACGGCGTGAAAAGCATGGTCTTCTTTGTGCCCCCAGTGCCAAGGTGACTTTTTATCCAGTAATCTGTGTAGGGGTTCAGCTACTGATGCTTTATGGGGCAAGAAAGACGCGTAAAAGTTTAATAGCCCCAAGAAGGCCTGTAGTTCAGTTTTGGAGGTTGGAGTGGGTGCCTCGTGAATTGCCTTAACCTTGGACTCCAGGGGGTGAATACCTGAGGCGTCAATTTTATAACCCAGAAAGTCCACCTGTCTAGTGGCAATGGCGCATTTTTCTTTTTTCAATTTGAGGCCATGCTGTCTGAACCTCTCTAACACTGCTCGAACTCTCTGGAAGAGTTGGGGTCTGTCCCTGGCCGAGACCAAGATGTCGTCGAAGTAGGGTACTACTCCAGGGAGGCCCTGTAAAATCCGCTCCATGAGGGATTGAAAGATACCTGGGGCAACACTTACGCCAAATTGGAGACGCTTGCATCTGAAAGCACCCCTGTGAGTGACAATGGTCTGGAGTTCCGCTGTTTGGTTGTCAACAGGGAACTGTTGATACGCTTGAGACATGTCCAATTTGGCAAAAATGCTGCCAGGTTCAAAAGTGTGTAATAAATGCTGAATGACGGGCACTGGGTAAGCGCTAACTTGTAGAAACTTATTGATTGTGGTCTTGTAGTCCGAGCAAATTCTCAGGCTACCGTCTTTTTTGAGGGGTGTGACAATGGGCGTCTCCCATTTGGCGAAATCTGTTGGCTCAATGACCCCTTGTTTTAATAGTTTATCCAATTCAGCATCTAGTTTTGGCCGAATAGCGAATGGGACCCTACACGGTTTTAGCCTGATTGGGACTGCCTGGGGGTCGACTGAGAACGATATTGGGGTACCGTTATAACACCCCAGCTCCTCGCTGAATACATCTGAGTAATCAGCGAATAAGGAGTCAGTGTCTGAGGTTGAGACAGCATGGACTCCTGTTAGCCCTAGGCCGAGATGGGGAAACCAATCGAGCCCCAATAAGGTAGGGAGATTGCCGTTAACTACCACTAGAGGTAGGTGACCTTTAAAAGCTTTAAAACTGACAAGGAACTTGCCTCTGCCGATCACAGGAATGGTCCTCCCCTGGTAGTCCTTCAGGCTAAACTGGCACTTCTGGAGCCGGCTAGTAGATAGGCTGGGCTGGAGCCTCTTGAGGGTGTTCCACGAGATAATTGAGAGCGCTGACCCTGTGTCAACCTCCATGCGGCACGGTTTACCTTCTAAGTAAACGGAGAGAGAGATTTTACTAACAGTGTGGCAAGTGTGTTTGGCACGGTGATGTGTGCGACAGTTCAATACTTGCCTCTGCGGCCCCGAGTGTGAGACGGGGGGGTGCCTTTGTGTTGAGCTTTGAGGGGCTTGGCAGACTCTCGCGATGTGCCCCCTTTTATGGCAGTTATTGCAGGTGGCTCCTTTAAACTTGCAGGTGGCCCTCAGATGAGATCCACCACAGGCTAGGCACAGGGTGATGTGCTTGGGTGGACCGATGTTTTCTTGTTTGGCTCCTACCTGCGGCCGTCTGTCGTAGGAGAGGCGGTGGATGTCGTTTTCATCACTCAGGGCTTCCTCTGCTACCACCTCCTCGGAGTGGACTGGGATTGATGTCAGCTTGGCCGTCGGGCCATGGATTTCGGTGGCTGAGTGCGCTGCCAATTCTGCTGCTAAGGCCTCCTCAACTGCTTGTGCGAGATTGAGGTCTTTTTTCGCGAGGAGACGCCTTTGAAGGTGTAGGTCCTTGACCCCGCAGACTAGTTGATCAAGGAGCATGTCCTCCAGGTAGGTTCCAAACCCACAATGCAATGCTGCTGTTCTGAGAGCGGCCATATACTGATTAATGGTTTCCTTGTCCGCTTGCTTCCTCATACGGAAGGTGAATCTCCTGGCAATCTGTGAGGGCCTGGGAGAATAGTGGTTAGTGAGGATTTCAAGTAGCTCTGACCAAGGAACATTTTTCAACTCACGTGGAGCCATGAGGGCTGTGGCAGTATCGAAGACGATGGCTCCACAGTAGATCAGGAAATACGATTTTTTCCGATGTTCTCCAGCATCAGCAAGCCCAATTGCATCGATATAATGGTTAAAGCGGTTCTTGTATGATTCCCACTTCTCCTCATCTGGTTTGAACGCTGGGAAGACTGGATTGGAGTTCATGGTGATGAGACCGGTAGAACAACCTGTGGGAAAAAATCTCTCTGGGGCAGCAGAAAAATGTTCTAGTGCCTGTGGCAGGCAAGTGATTTCAGCTCTGGAGAGGCTTTTCGCAATCCTCTCTCTCTCTCTGGGTTAGCCACGTTTGGCCGTCAGCCATTGGCGGCGTTTAATTCGCGCCTGAGTGGGCGTCAGTGACTTGACTACAGCGCTGTGCTGTGCCTTTTAGGTTTGAAATTCAAATGACAGCCGTTTGAATTTTGCGCCTAAACAATGAGCGGCTGCGGCTCGCAGCGCTTCACTTTCCCTGTAGCTGGGCTAACAAGCGGCTACAGACGCTTCTAACTTTCGATCTGACCGCTCTCTCTGGCTGCGGATCAGTGTTCGCTTCTATTGCTTGCTGGCCGCTTTCTCTGTCGGCGGACCAGCGTTCGCTCTTTTTGTTTGCTCTTTTTGCTTGCTGACCGCTCTCTCTGGCTGCGGATCAGCGTTGCTCTTATCGCCGGCCGATCGCTCTCTCTGGCTGCGGATCGGCGGCTAGTGACTCAGCGGTTGCATGGTGCTTCTGGTAGCCATCCCATCCTCGTCGCCAGTGTTAAGTTTGGGAAAAGAGAGGCTGAACCAGAGCATGAGTGCAACAATACTTTATTATAACAATAAAGGGCTGACCGTGCTTGCCATGCCTGGAACTGGCTCGCAGCGATCAGCAACTGGTTGGACCCCGCAGCCTGCTTTTATAGCTGGCTGCTGGGGAGGACCAACCAATGGGTGAAGGGGAAAATGCCCCCGCAAAGTGAATGGACCTGAGTGAGAACTCCTAGAGTCCTCAGGACATAACAGACCCCAGTCACAGATTGAAAAGCCATGTTATAATTCACTAACATTTTCAGTCTGAGGTTATTACAAAATGGATACCATATGATTTGATACAAGAAATGATTAATGGCTTCTTCTGACAGTGGTTTATCATACTTCTGAAGTTGGTGGCTTTATTGTCCTATCAAGAAGATGTAGATTAAAAAAACGTTCATCTTATTAAAATACTCTTCAGCGTGTTAGTAAGCATTTAATTAAATCCTCATACGGTTCATTAGAATGGACTTGTTTATTCTTCTAGAAAAGTTATTAAAGTTTGAATTAACTTGAAATGCTTCATTTGGGGGAAGAATATGGAATATGGAAATAGGGTGCCTTCTTTTTTATGTGATACCTTCTAACAAGGCTTATATCAGACCTATTTTGAAGATAATACTCTGTTTTGTTTTGTTTAAATCTTGAGATAGGATCTATGTTATTTCTGCTAGCCACTACTTTGTTATCTTGATATCTGCCATGATGAATTGGGGATCTAAACAAACCCACTATATTTTATTTTATTTTTGAAATTGGATTTATGGACAATGGGTTAAAAGCAAGGAACAGATAAAAGATGTAAGATGAAGTTTTCCCATCTTTATTTTCAATTCTCCTTTGTTCTCCAAGAGAAAAAGACAGAATATACTTTTCTGGCCTATATTTCTCAACTAAGCAAAATAATGCTATTTTTTAAAATACAATCTCTATACAGTTATCTATATCAGTAAGATAAATGGCAGGTGCATACGAACATAGCCACAGAGTTTATTTAGTCCATTTTGTTCAGTTCTTTCAACTAAAAAGATTATCATTTTAATCAATCTTGTTTCTGATTCCAAAACCACTTAGTGGCAATCAGAGGCACTTTTGTACATTTCTGATATACCTAGAATAATTTATGATCATGGAAACAGATGCTAGAAGCTTTAGAAAAACAGTTGAATGTCAGGATGAATCCTCAAAATTACATCCTATTTCAGAAAAATGTCACTATCTACTAATTTTGAAGGATGGACAGTAGAATAATTATTTTAGATTCTGAAAAGCACTTGTGATCAAGATGTTTTTTTCCTGCCTTCCCCTCCTACATAGGCAAATGAAGTCAGCAACTACAGACTTAAATGCTAACAGTCATTTGTGAAGTCAATTATTATTCTGAGAGATTGGCAGCCTTCTGGCCAGGATGTAAAGCTGGCTGGGTGCTCTAGTCCAGCGATCGCCAAAGAAGAAATGACTCTCCCAAAGCAATTAATCTGGCCCGCTCAGTTCTTGTGCCTCCTGGCTCTCCAAGGGACCCTAGAGTCAGGCCCCTGAGATGCATGCACCAACCAACTCCTACACCCAGCAGCGGCAGCAACAGCAGTCCCCTCCCCCAGCGCCCGCTGTCAGCTCTTCCCCATTAGTTCTCTAGCTTTGAATTGCTCCCGGCTCTCTCTCTTTCCTCCCCCTCGCCCACATGCAGGCAGAAAAGGAAAGGAGACAGAGCCATGCACAGCTCTCCCCTTTTCGAGCCCTTGCTGCCTCTCCCAACATCAAAGCCTCAGAAACGCAGGCAAAGCCACTGCAGCAGTAGCGTTGTGAGTTGCCTTAGCATGCTCGGTTAGTTAAGAATCGCCCTACTCAGAGAAGGAAGTAGTGCTGGAGGAGGAGGAGGCAGTAGTGGAGAAGCAAGCAACTCAGGTCGCTACCGCTATTGCAGCTTTGCCTGTGTTTCCGAGGCTTTGATGTTGGGAAAGGCAGCAAAGGCTGGAAAAGAGGAGAGCTGTGCACGGCTCCATCTCCCTTTCCTTTCCTTCCTGCACATGGGCAGGGGGAGGAAAGAGAGAGAGCCGAGAGCAATTCAAAGCTAGAAAACTAATGGGGAGAGCTGACAGCAGGCACTGGGGGAGGGGACTGTTGTTGCCACCATCGCCGTCATGTGTGGGAGCATGCATCTCAGGGATCTGAGGCAGGAGGCATGGGAACTGCAAGTGGGAGCATTTGATGATTTTGAAGAACTTCTGGAACATGGTAGATTGGTGTGGTAGATTAGATCCCATTGTTTAGGTAATTCCCCATTAAGAGAATGAGTGCTCACAAGTAGACATAGTGAGAGTGGTGAAGAATAATACACAACCAGCACACAGATACACTGTATAGTAAAATGTAGGTTTTTACTTCCAGTAAATGGTTAAGCAAAGTTCAAAAAACAGTCCAAGTCATTCACAGTTAAAGCAGTCAGTTTTCAGACCAGGGATAATCCGCATAACAAAGTCCAGTAACAAAAACAGTTCAGTAAAAGACTCACATCAAATCCAACAATAACGATGATCAGTAACAGTCAATAGAGAAATGCAGGAACGGCAACACTCTCAACAACAGGACAGAGCAACCCAGGTTTCTGGCTCCATTTTATGGCCGTTTGAGGAACCACACCCAATTACAATTTTAGCATTCCCTTAAGGAGACAGTATTAAAATATCTATCCTGGTTTATATATTTCCAACCCAACTGTTAGGTGACTTACATTCCTAACATTTTCATCTCCTTTCCTCCCCTGGTAGAGAGATGCTTTCTCTCTCCCCCCAGCCGCCCAAATAATCACTGGCTGTGGCTGGTTTTGGCAGCGAAGTGCTAAAGCAAGCAAAGTACGTCCAGGGACACCTTTCCTTGCCTGTCTCCAGATGATGCTGGAAGAGCCCCCCCACAGCTTTTTCTCAGCTGCAGATCTGAGCCTCTCAACCCTCCACCCAGGATCTAAAAGGAGCTCCCATTTTCTCCCCCTCCCCTCCCCCAATTAATCACCAAGAGCGGCAGTCCTTCTGCAGGCAGATGACTGCTGAGAAGCCCCTGGAGTGGCAGCCAAGGGGCGCTGCTCCCCAAGGAGAGCAAAGCCTCCTTTCTGCCTCTGCTTCTCCCAGCAGCAGTTGCCCTGAGGCCCCTCAGCTCTCTCTCTCTCACACACACACACACACAGCCCACTCTTCTGTCTCTTTGGAAGGTGCCAGGTGGGGGGAGGCTTCCAGCATGGAACATTTTATTTTGTTATCATTAAGCATTTACATTTTTGTCATAATTAAATAAGTGTGTGTGTGTGTGTGTGTGT
>NW_020769323.1:18557531-18590575 GCF_900518735.1 Pseudonaja textilis
AAAGAAACATATGAATATAGGGTCATAATAGAACACATGGGCAAACCACTGAGATAACTCTTATGAACAAAATCTATGTGCATTAGAGGGATGAGTTGTAGAGTTGTAATTGCAGGAATGTTCCAGTCTCAGATGGCAAACCTCAGATAAAGAATGTTTCCAAGCAAATACAACTCAGGCAAACAAAGTCACTAATCTATGGATAAAGGAGGATTAGAGAGGGGAAGTAAAAATTGGTTAGACTTTAACTAGAGATAATTAATTGTATGGATTACTGTACTAAACAGTAACAGAAGTTAAGCAGTAACCAAAGTTAACCAATAATGGAGGATAACTAAAAATGTATATAAATACAAGACTATACTCCAATAAAGATCATTATAATTCAGTTGTTCATGATCAAACAACTCAACTGCCTCATCATTACAACAAGTGGCACCTGAACAGGGACCCTCTTAATTCATACAGCAAGGATTTGGTGCACCTTCAACCCTTTGTGGTTTCTTCAACCTTTTGGTTTCTGTAAGTATGGGGTCTTCGCTTTCTGTGGAACAAAGAAAGCATGTAGATGAATTAGGCTATTTGTTGAAGAAAAATAATACCGATGTACCACAGAGAAATCTCTTAAGGCTGGTCCAGGAGATTGCAGCTCAGTGCCTATGGTACCCAGGAAAGGGGTCTTTAAAATTAACTGATTGGGAAAGTATCGGGAAAACATTGCATACTGAACCTCGAGCAAAAATAGAAGTTTTGCATGTGTGGCATTTATGTAGGCATGCAATTGAAAAATTTGGTCACAATGAACTTTCTCTTTTAACACCTCCACCTTCATGTTATACTAATGCTGTCATTTGTCCCCCTTCTTCACCTGAATATATGTCTTCAATTCCCTCAGCTCCTGCATACAGGGCAAAAGCCTCCTGACTCTATTGTTCAGTCTTCTTTCCAGAAAATGGTAGAGACTTGTAAAAGGGATGCCTCTGTTTCAGGAACAGAACTTGCAGAATTACTGTCTGTTTGTCCAGTATGATATCGTCCTGGTCAGGGGCCACAGCTTGGATTGCAAGTAGCAGAATGGGAGGGTCTGCCTTATCAGATCTTAAGAGAGTTTAAAAAGGCAGTTACAGACTATGGGATTAGTGGTAATTTTACAAGAGGACTTATAGAAGGAATAAAAAATGGTTATACAGTGATCCCTGAAGATTGGAAGTAAATATTAATTGACTCCTCCAGCATTCTCTCTCACTCCTCCCCAGCCACAGCCAGTAGCGCTGGGATCAATTTAATCACTAAAGAGGAAATTGAGTTTAAATTTCTCATGGAAGTTAAAATAGTTCCATCTCAATTTAAAGGTCCTCTTCCTTCGGGATTAGTTGGCTTAATTTTGCCTCATTCTTCTGCACACAAAAAGGGCTATTTCGGTGTCCCTGGGGTAATAGATTCAGATTACACTGGTATCCTCATGATTCAGATTTGGGTGAATCTTCCTCAAGTTCTTCCTTGTAATTCTTCTGTTGCTCAATTGCTTCTTCCACATGAAATTCCATCTCCCGGTATAGGTAATCGTGGGGATGCAGGATTTGGATCAACTTCTTTATCTGTAGGCTTACTTCATCAGCTGAACTCCTCTCATCCTTTGTTAACGCTCTTCCTTAATAAACAACCATTTCAAGGGTAATTGGATACTGGAGCCGATGTTACTGTCATCTCCTCTTTACAATGGCCAGTACAGTGGCCAAAAACGACAGTTTCTTCATTGCGGGGAATAGCAGGTTCTACAGTTGCTTGGCAGAGTGTTTAAGAAATTAATGTTACAACATCTGCTGGTAAGTCCTTTTTCCTACAACCATACATTCTAGATATTCATACTAATATTTGGGGCCGTGATATCCTTTCTCTTCTTAATGCTCATTTGATTCTTGATGATGGCTCTTCCTCTTAAATGGCTCTGTTCTACGCTGGTTTGGGTGGAACAATGGCCATTATCAAGGGGAAAACTCGCTGCTTTACAACAATTGGTTCAAGAACAATTGGCTGCTGGTCATATAGAACCTTCTACTAGTCCTTGGAATACTCCTGTTTTTGTTATAAAAAAGAAAAATGGGAAACATAGAACGTTGCACAATTCCTCCATTCCAATTCTTTCTGAATTACAAGTACATCATATACATTAGTACAATGGCAAAAATTATTTGGCATTATTAATTGGGCATGCCCATTCTTCTACATTACAACTGGTGATATGTTGCCCTTATTTCAGTCTTTGAAGGGAGCACAATCACCAGGAGATCTAGTTGTATTAACTGATCCTCAAAGAACATGCCTTCAAGAAATATTGAATAAGTTTAAGCATCGATATGTGGACAGGATAACATCCTTAACAATAGCACTTTGCTTAGCTATTCTTCCCACTACACCCTTACCCACGGGATGTCTTTATTCTAATGTGTCCCCGCAAGCGGTCAACATTCATGAATGGATTAATTTGTCAGCTACTCTGCCTAGAAACATTTATCCTTATCAATCAGCATTAGAGGATTTGATTATTAAAGGTCATAAACGAGCCTTACATCTTACAGGACAGGATCTCATTAGCATAGCTTTCATTCGTACAAAAGTTGAACATGAGCATTTGATGATGATTTCAGAATCATATCAGATAGCCTTTTCTCAATATGTGAGAAACTTGTTGTATTCTTAACCCAAGGATCCTAGAACAGTGGTTACTACTACTTTAAATCCGGCCTTTTCTTCCATTTTTGTGCAAAATCCTCTTTCTAAAGCTCTTACAGTCTTTACTGATGGATCACCTACAAGGGGTGTGGTTGTCTGACAGATTCAACAACAATGGTATTCTAAATTTACTGCCACGCAGACTTCAGCTCAACGTGCTGAGCTGGCTGCTGTGATTTTGGCTTTACGATTGTTCAATGACCAACCTATTAACTTTGGATAAGAATTTGTTATCCTTGTTTTTATCTTTAAAGAATAGTTTGGAAACTCGCTTGTATTCTTTGTATGTAGAACATATTTGAAGTCATACTCCCTTTACTAATGCCTTGACTGAAGGAAATTGGAAGGCAGATGAATCCTTAAAGGATGTTTCATCTTTGTTTGCTGATCCTGTTGCTAGTCATTATTTTCATCAAAATGCCAAATTGCTTGCAAAGCAATTTAAAATTTCATTATCTCAAGCCCGGGATATTGTCTGTGCTTGTCCAGCTTGTCAGCAACTGGCAGTTCCCTTTCCAGTGGGTGTCAACCCACAAGGAATCCAAGCTAATCAAATTTGGCAAATGGATGTAACTCAATTTTCAACCTTTAAGCCATACTGTTATCTTCATACATCTATTGACACTCATTCACACTTCATTCACACACTTTGGGTTATTGCTTCAAAACATGAACGTACTTCAGATGTTATTTCTCACTGCCTATCCTCTTTTGCTGTAATGGGTCAGCCTTCTCAGTGTAAAACTGACAATGGCCCCACTTATATTAGTAAAGAATTTCAAACCTTTTGTCAGAAATAGAATATTACTTTAGTGCACGGAATTCCTTACAACTCTCAGGGTCAAGCTATAGTTGAGCGAGCTCATCGTACTTTTAAGGCATTGCTTCACAAACAATTACAAACTGAGTCTGGCCCTTACCATCCGCGAAAGATTCAAAATCTCATTGCTGTAGCATTATATACTTGGAATTATTTAACCTTTTTAGATTCTCTTGCAGACTCACCTGTTAATTTGCATTTTTGAACTACTGAATATTTAGCAAGGCCTTTGGTAAAGTATTGCCAAGCTCCAGATCCAACCTGGAAAGGCCCTACACCGCTGATCACCTGGGGTCGTGGTTACGCCGCCGTGGAAGATCCTTCTACTTGACAAGTGTGGGCTCCAGTGCGCAGTGTTCATCCATATCATGGCATGGCATCAGGGCCTTCACAACCCAATTCCGGATTTCAATCTTCATCTGAACACAGAAGTCCATCTTCCAAGGTTGATGCGCCCACAACCCATCACTTGGGGCCAGGTTAAATCTACTACATATCAAGCTCAACAACAACTGCAACAGGCCTCATTACCTCAGACTCCTGAAAATCTTGTTGCTGCTGTTTTTGCTATTATTACTGCTAACTCTGTTACCATTTTATTTTGTATTTTCTTGTTTATGGTTAATGGTGTTTCTGCTCAAAATGACACTTCTGTGGTTCATCTTAACCCTAATTTGTGGGTTCATCATGCCCAATACATGTTTATGACCCATGGCACAAATATTACTTTATACTATGAGCCTCCAATGGCATTTGGTCAAATTTCTTTTACCCCTAACTTGATCATGTCTTCTACATTTATTGTCTCACAACTACAATCTATTTCACACTCCTGGCTATTTTCTACACCCACTATGCAATTGAATTCTGTCCGTTGGTGTTACTTGAAAGTTAGTCAATTTACAAGGGGTCTGTGTTTCTGTTGTCATGCTAAACACACTTGGCTTCATAAATGGTCTGATTATGATGCTGCTCAGCACATATTTAAAAAGCTAGGGAATTATAGTTATTGTTCTGACTACTATTGGTTGTCAGGTACCTTTAATTCTTCTATGGAATTAATATAACTCCTGATATGTATCCTGACAATTTTCCTATTTTTAATGCCTCTGATCAATCTAATACAGGATCGATATGCGCTGGTTGGCAGCTTAAGGATCCTAATATGTGGTTCTTTTTTGATAAATATGCTACTAATGTTCATCCTCAGAATTATCAATGTGCAACTATAGGTTATTTTACTCTACCTGTTCAAATAGGTACACTCCCATCAACTCGACAGCGGTGTTCCTCTCTGGGGCCTACATGTAATGATGAAGTCATTATTGACGCACAATTGTCTTCTGGTTCTACATTTGGCCGTGCATTGGCAGGGGCCATTACAGGAGTCCTTACTCTAGGCTCTTATCCTGGCATAATTGCTCAAGAAAACAGACGATCTATTCTTGGTCTCACCTGCAGACTTGAAAAATCCATCAATGCTACCACTGCTATTATTCGTGATTTGCAGCATGAAATAGAAGACTTAAATCAAGATGTCTTACAGCAGCGTTTTGCCATAGACTATCTTTTAGCCCGTCAGGGAGGGTTATGTACATTAGTTGGACACCATGGATGTGCTGTGCATTTTCATTCTTTGAATAAAACTATTGAGGATGAGCTTGCCAATTTACAATCATACATTCAAAATAATATCCATGCTCATTACTCACCTTTTGAGTGGCTAACCAATTGGCTCCCTGATTGGTCTTGGCTCAGACAGTTATTATTATTGTACTAATTGCAACCTGTTGTTTTATTCAATGTATTCCAAATTTATTCACATTGTTTTGTCCCGCTTCCCCCTCTCTTAACCCTCTGCAATTGCGATACATTTATAAATCTTTGAATCCTCCATTTAAAATAAAAAACGAGGATATGTAGAGTTGTAATTGCAGGAATGTTCCAATCTCGGATGGCAAACCTCAGATAAAGAATGTTTCCAAGCAAATACAATCTATGGATAAAGGAGGATTAGAGAAGGGAAGTAAACATATGTTAGACTTTAACTAGAGATAATTAATTGTATGGATTACTGTACCAAACAGTAATGAACGTTAAGCAGTAACCAAAGTTAACCAATGATGGAGGATAACTAAAAATGTATATAAATACAAGACTATACTCCAATAAAAATCATCATAATTCAGTTGTTCATGATCAAACAACTCGACTGCCTCGTCATTACAACTATCAGTTTTGTCAATTTTTCCTAGATCCTTTCAGACTATTATCTCATAAATTATACTGAATGGTCTCTCACTGCCAGTCATATAAAATAAAAATTCGTATGTGATTATTAAAGCTAAGCTATAAATCACCAGACTCTTGTTGCCATCTTGACAAACTCTTATTGTGAATGAATTTTATAGCAAATTATAACAGCTGTTGGTTGAGCATATTTTCACCCAGCCCAACCATCAATGATTTATTTTTTTTATTTTTGAAGTTTTATATCTGAAGGCTTCCAGTTAATTGCTGTGTGTTTTAATTGGAGACTGGTATGAAAGTCCTTTGATCAGAGTTGTAAGCTTTGCTCAGATAAATCTTCCGGGTGTTTTTTGTAAGTCACTGGATTGCTTGGGGGCCTCCTCTCCTTTCAGGGATGTGTTAGAAGAAATCAGCTCAACTTCAGAGACAATAAGTATGTTACAGAATATAGCAGTGTTACAGTCCTCTGTTTCTTCTTTGATTAAAATTCAATTGATAGCATGCATGTGATAATCACCTGACATCTCTGGGCTCATGTAAACACAAAGTGCAGCTCAGCAGCTTAGAGGGATTCATGTGGGGATTTTATTATGCATTGCCTACATACACTGTAATCCTGTACAGAGTGGTGATTATAAAGAATCCAACACAATTCTGCTGGGATAAACTTGGGATATTGGCTCCATGGTGGAAGTTGGAAAGACATTTGGCTAACTTTTAGTTCTACCCTCACACACCAAAAGAAAAGGAAAGAATATACAGGGGAAAATGTTATGTATCCCTAAAACTCTTAAATGAGTCAAAATTGACCAGCAACAATGTTAAAATGATATGTGAATTATTTGATTGACTCTTTCTGGCAGACCACACGCTTGCATACAGATAAACACACATATCTACTGTTCAACTAATCTCTGAAACAAGATTGCCAATGTTAAGCAATGTAGTTTGCCAAGCATAAGCATAGTTAAGTTGGCACAAATTTGTCGATTCCACACTGCAGTAATTACCTCCATACTTATTAAATCAGGGTATTAGAACAAATTGAATAACATAAAAAAACTGCCTGCTCAAAGACCATTACATTATTCAGAATGATCCCAAAAGAACAGCAAGACATGAAAAATTAAGCATCCAATATAATCTGTATGTTATTGTTAGACAAAGGGTGCAACATTTCTTTTCTCGTTTCCTTCTAAACTAAATTTCTGGCAGATTATTTGCCTGATGAAAAATGCATCATTCATTTTTCTAAATACACATTTTCTGTGTTTTATATATATTTATGCTGACAAATTGCATCTAAATCTAGAATTGCCTCTTGTTATTTTATACAAGATATTTCAAAAAGTATTAGTCACAATCAGAACATATTTGCTTTTTTAAAAAAATAAAAGCTTAAGTCTAAAAAATACCCCGTCATGCAAGCTAGATGAAATGAACAGACATAGAACTTCTTTGAATATACTATGTTATAATTATATTAATAATTAGACATCATTATATTAGTAATATATTTTCCTACCTCTAATTCCTTGCTTAAATTATTATATTCAAAAATACACCTATTCCAGAAATAGCTTTAGTAATACCTATTATAGTACTTCTAAAACTTAAAATTTACACTTTAGTAATATAGTGCAAATATATCTGATATACTTTACTTGGCACCCTATATATTGTAACACTTAAAGGGAATAATAAAAATAAAAACAATACAATAAACTGCACCAGTGATTATAATGTTGTCCAACAACTATCTCAATATATCTTCCAAAATAGAAAAAGAAAGCCCAGTCTTTTATTGTTCCCATATATCCTCTGCTTTCTACAACTAAGTTGTAGTTTAATTGAATGTAAGTCAGGAAGCAACCCCAGACTTTAGCTGTTCTCCATTTTCACCTCCCCACCCCCTCACTGAGAGGAGCAGATTGATGTTTGATCTTTCTGGAACAGTTTTTGGTGATTGATGCAAGAGCGTTTTAGAAGGGCTGGTGACTCAGATGTCAAGATAGCATTACCTCATATTGCCTGGAATAATGTAAATTTATCAAACATCTGGTGAGTAGTTCCTCTTGGCTTTTACTTCAGACTCCTTTATCTAATAGAATAGGGACCAGAGGGGATTATATAGTTACACTTTGTCAGCTGTAGTCTCTCATGACCCTGCTTGACCAAAGTGGGGAGTGCAGGGTAGAACAGAGAAAAGGGATGTCTTTCCATTGCCTTGTTTGTTTTATCATTCCTTGCTGCCTCACACACCTACTGTATTCTCTGCAGTAGGAAGTGAGGAGGCATAATGTGATTTGAAAGCCCAGGATAGTTGAAGCAACAGGGTTTCAACTGAGCAACAGCAATCATGTCTGCTCAGTGAGGTAAAACATGCCCTGTTTGTATTCCAGACAGAGGTTTTCAATTATACTTGTTAAAGACCCAAAGATTAAAGAGCATAAAGATTCATTTCCTAAGGCACTATCTTGATGAATGCTTAATAATCATCACCATAATAAATGAATAGCATTTTCTTGGCATTTATTCTTTTATTGTTAACAGTTCTAGTGCTGAATGGTAGGGAGGTGGACAGGGTTATTTTATAGACAAAGTAACAAGAGATAACTGCTCAGGATTTATTGTACATTCCTGAAATAATCAAACTATTTCAAAGACCGATTAGCTGGGAAATGCATTTCCATGTGTTTTATTAAATTTGTTTGTTTAGCTAGTAAACAGCTTTGTCAGGGTCCCCTACTAGGCTATACCTGTAGGTGTCCTCATTGCAATGGTTCCATCAGCTGGGTACTTCACAAAATAACAGTAGTTTTCTCATTATTAAGAATTTAGAAATTTAGAACAAGTGGACTAGAAAGAGGGAGGTCTCTGATATTGCTGCCCCATGAAAAGAAATCTGTTGTTCTAAAAAAAAAAAATGAGGTGTCAAGATAGCTTTGGGTTTCCAGACAAAAGAACTATATATTTTCTCTAGTATATACTGCCCTATCCTTTGTTTGCATATATATTCACAAACACACATCCATATTTATCTATTTATAACTCCCTTTTTATGAAAGAAGATGGCAAGGAAGTTACAGATAACAAAGAGAAAGCAGAACTGCTTAACTCATTCTTTGCATCGGTCTTCACGTAAAAAGAAACTATAGCTCAACCCGCTAAAAACATAACTATAAAAGACAGACCAGAAATAAAAGTTAAAATAAGCAAAAAAAAAAAATAGTAACTTGATGCTAATTAAACTCTGTGCACAAAAATACTGTAAGAGTTAGGAACTGGCCCATTTATAGGCTTCAATGTCTGAGACACACATTCTTCCCCAATATAGACTAATGAATGACTCTAATAATCACTTCCAAGGAAATTTTAACTTAAGAAATATGGATTCTTCCCCCTAGCCTAGTACTACGTCTGTTAAATCAGGAATAGGTAACTTGTAGCAGCCAATACTCTTTTTTTTAAATCATTCTGCCAATGTAGCTGATACTTCCTACGATTTTTAAGGGTGAAATAGTTAAAAGCTAATAATATATGCCATAGGTTGAGAAGAGGAACTCATCAAAACCACAACCTGCCTAAATTTAACCAAGGTTTGCTATCCTAATTTCTGATTCCCAGGAATATTAACTGTGTCCCCTAGCATACAAAACTTTGAGGCTAATAGTGGAAAATAATTACTTTTCTTCTCTTATTTTTTTTAAAAAAAGTGCTATATAATGTCACTAGAGTAAACTTTCTGCATATCCTAAATCCAATTCTGGTCTATTCATTGGTTTTGAAATGAAAAGCAAACAAATGAAAGAGTCCCCTCAGCTGGAAAAAGCAGTAAGCATTCCAACTTCTCATCCCTAAATATTTTACACTAAAAGTCTCTCATTCATTAAGAATACGCTTTTATTTCTTGACATGAGGAAAATAAATCAGTAACAATATTCTAAAAAAATTATATTTACTGTAGATTTTGCATCGCTGCCAGGATTAGAGAAAACCTATTACTGCTATAAAAATCAATAGAGCTCTTCTTTTCAGGGAGATACATTTCTCATGTCAAAACAGCCTGCCTTTCTGTGTGGCACTTTTCCATGGTTCTTATTTTTCGATTTTATTAATTGAAAAGTTTAGAGCCTAATAACACAAGCAGAGCTAACATTATCGTTAATAGGGCATACTCAAAGGGCTGTTTTATGATTAGAAAGGGAAAACATAGAGTAGAACTTGAATTGGACAATGTCTTGCTTGCCTTTCCAAATACAAATTAATTTATCCTAATATTCTGCCTCCTGAGGTACATGCATCTTCTCCTTTTTGTGATACATTATTTTAATAAAAATATGCATTGATTGAATCCAGACCAGAACCAGGGTGGCTATGTGGTAGAGTTAAACCTCCTCCTAACACTTTGATTTCTAATTCCTATCATACCGCAGGCTAATTGGAATTTATCTGTTAGAAGCTTTTCTTTTTAAGTTTCTACAAAGGAAAATAATAATAAGAATGTAATGGGTGTGTGCAGGGTGTGTGTGTGTGTGGAGATTTATTCCTCTTTCTTATTTGCAGAGGCCAGTTCATATCAAGTCCTCTCATTCCTTACTAAACAAAACAAATTAGTAAGGTCTAGGAGTACATGTCTAGAATTACATGTCACCATAAGGCAAAATCATGTAATTGCATCTCACTTACTTTGGCTATGAAATGTTGGGGGAATTCACTGGAGAAAGCAAATGTGTCTGGAAGAGTTAACAGTAAAAGGAAACCAAGCCATCCAATAACATGGTTAATTAAGCAGGACACCATCAAAGTTGACACCAGCCAGAGTATAGAAATACACAAAAAGATTGTGCAAGATTGGAAGATACAAATCACCAAAAGTTGGACACAACTGATTGGATAATATCATCTTCCGGAATACCAAATTCAGACTGCAAAATTTTAGACATGATATTTTAGCCAAGAGCTATAGGCAGCTGTTTCTTTCTTCCTAGTAAACTAGATAACTAGAGCTTTGAAACTCAGATTGGTGATCAGCCCTCATATAATCAAATTCATCCAATACTAAATATAACTTGAGTTTTGAGATTATATTTATGCAGTCATCCTCTGGACTTGTTCCTCCAATGTTATCTATAAAATGTTTGGTGTCCCATGAACCAGGAGACTAGATAAAATAGGGGAGCAACTGATATCCCCTGAGCCAGAAGACCAGTTCAAGACTTTATTATATCATTAACCATTACCCTACAGACCAGGTGTCCAGCAGTAGGCAAGGCTTCACTGCTGCAGTCAATAGATGTTTAGGAGTTGAGGGTTTTCTTTCCAGGTCTTGACTGTGAATTATGTAATGGAAAGCATTTCTTTTTTTAATTACTTTTTCTCTCCAGGCTTGGTGGACTAAATAGGAAACAATGAACAATTGATTATTGCATGAATTGGTATTTATGCAATACAAGTGACTGATCTGAGTTAATCCTAAAGAAACTTGCATTTATTTTTGATTCATTTTTGGTCAATTAATTCTTCACCCAGTTAATCATGTTCTGGATTGAACTACATTTTTAAATATAACAGGATTCCTTTTTATGTGTTCTGTCCGTCATTTGGTCTCATTTCTTCTGCTTGATTTAGTTATGTCATCTTTACCTCCTAGGTTTGGTTTCTATAACTCTGACCACTCGATTAACTTTTTCTAAATTTCAATACATTTTAATTTTTTCTGCACATCATCAGTCTCACCAAATCAGATTTGGGGTTTTGATTTAAAAACATGAAAAATATCAAAGCTGTCACTAGTAAATAATAATAAAAATCTTCTGTCATTTTGTTTCCATCTAAGTTACAGTCATGGTACAATTACATCAGAACTAAAGTAACTCAGAAAGAGGCAAAAACCAGGAACTCATCTCAGCCTTGCCAAATAAACTGACCTTGGCTAACCAATCTACTGATTAAATCCATCAGACACAATGAATTTATATATCCAGGAAACAAAGTGCATTAGAAGACTGTTTCAGTAACAAAATCAGCTCCACTATTTTAAATAACCAAGTTTAATTTCAAATTAAACATTAGTTTAGTTTAGTTTACTTTATTGTCATTACACCTCGTACAACAAAATCAAACACCATCTTCAGTGCACATCATGACCATGACCATGAAAATAAACACAAACACACATCCTTCACCCTTCACACATTGAACCGGAAACCCCTGACACCACACCAACACTGCACTATACAGCAGAATTCAAAAAAACTACTGCCCTGGGATAGAAGCTGTTTTTCAGCCTATTTGTCCTTGTTTTTATTATTCTGTACCATCTGCCAGATGGTAATAGTTTAAAAAAAGGGTTCCCAGGATGAGATGGATCTTTGAGAATGTTTTGAACTTTCTTAAGGCAGCAAGAGTTATAAAACATTAACTACACCTTTGAGATATTATTGGAAAAAAATACATATGAATGCACATTTTCTGTCTAAGGTTGACCAGACATTTTTCTCAAAACAGTATATCTAGTTACTATGAATACATATACATGGACACAGAGAGACCTACTTGCAACACAAAATGGGGATGTATCTGTTTCTTTAATCAGCAAGGTAAACAAAAACAATTCCATATGATGCTTGCATCACCAGATCAGGTACGACCTGATTTAATCTCAATAAGAAAAAGAGAAAATAAAAAGCTACTAATCACCCCTACAATGAATTATTAATATAATCCTAGCCCTTATCCTTATGGATTCAACTGAAGCCTGAATGAAGTGACTTATTAAGGGAATCCCAAAGCATTGCCATTTGGAAGCAAAATCTATGTTATGTATTGTCAAACAAATAAAGAGGTAATAATTTTAATTTTTGTTGCAGTTTTAAAATTAGTGACTTAAATGCAAGAAAAAATTAACTTAAAAAAAAAACAGTCTAGGTTTTGTTTGTGTTACATTTTTTTAAATCACTCCCTTTAATGCAGGAAAAAATAACTTTTTAAACCCCAACCTGCTTCATCTTTTCACAACATCACAGACACATAGTTTGACAAATTTTAAACAGAAACATGCATGCGTTGACACATGTGCACAACTTGGCACGTAGCTCTGTAAATTTTAACCATGCATACATAACATTCCAAAGTTTAACTGGTAATACAAAAGTTGTATACTTGCAGACAACAACCTTTAATAGCAAATCTAATGTATGCATTTTTATAAGAAAGCGAGCCAAGGGTTTTTCCCCTCCCTTCAGTAAGCAATGAAAATTAAGATAGCAACGTGCTTCTGTTTGAGCCTTTCAAATAAAAATAAATTCGTAGTGTGATGGTTTGACTAAAGATCAGCAATGGAGCAGAGACATATCTTGTCATCAATGGTAAAGCCATACAGTATTTTGAAGTATTTGAGAAAACATACTGTCACTATGTTTTAGCATTTGTTTTATGAATGCCCAATTTATAACACAATAGAAATGTATGTTTCTCCCCATCAAGTATAAGAATTATAAGGTAGTGCCTATCCCTTAGTGCCCATGTATTATATACCATTTTTAGAATTTTTCTAAGCACCTGCATTTCTAGTGCCCAGTATTCTATAGTGTGCACTAGTATGCTTGTGAGTCTCAGATACCAAAAAAGGTGGATATCAAGAATGCTTATAATGAATAAAGATTTATTAAAAAGGTGCCCATACTGCAGAATCCTGTCGTGGGCTAAATTCCTGATGAAGAAGTGCCAGAATCAACTTCCTAAAAGATTGCTTTGATTAGGCAAGTTTAATAGGCTTCATCCTCTCCCCTCCAACCCATGGAGTTGCTTAATTTAGGCATCAGTAAGGGAAAGTTGAGCATTAGTGAGGATTAGCTACATCGTTAAGCATCTAGCAGGTACTGGGCTGCCTAGTTAAAACAAAAGCTGGAAATAATTATCTGACTGGGGCTAGGGTAGGAAATTTGCTCTTTCACCATTTGCTGAAGTAAATAGGTAGAGCTATCTTGTTTAAGCAGCAACTTTTTCAGGTGTTAATTAAAAAATGCAGGTCAATCACAGGGCATTCTAATAGCCCCAAGCTATTCTTCTACTGTATTGCTATGGTACCTTCCTCATCTTCCTCAGACAGAAAGTAATCACCCACCAAATCTGTCAGATTCTCACAATGAATACTGTTCAGACCCTTTTCCCTCTAGCACCTTTTTCCATAAATAAATTTTGAAGCCTGCAGACAGAAATTTGGTTATTGCAGTATTTGGTAGGATTGTTCTGTCCTAGACCTTCCCAAAAAGAATTACGTCAATTCTGAGTCCCGGCAAAAACCTCTTTTATTACATTAATGTGAATTTATTTCATTCACCATCAGCCAGTGGCTCGGCAAATAGTCTTGTGAAGGTACACTAATTTAGCTCACATCTTTATCAATCCTGGAACTCTGCCTGGTAAATAGTTCCACACTCAATGCTCACAGGGAAGGGCTGAGTTATACAGACAAATCCTTACGAGGCTGGAATGAAGGAACGAGCAAGTTGTTTCCTGCAAAAGCCCCCTCCCCTTTTGCTTCTCTTTTAATCCAGATGGGAGGGGCCATTCATCATCCAGCTGTGGCCTTACTCCCACATCGATTCTGAGTTCTTAATTGTGCCTTTCTTTTGGCAGCTCTGCACATGCATAGGCAGGGAACCAGTTCCAGAAACTCCCCTGCCTCACTGCTGTCTGAGTCCAAAGGAAACTGATGGCTGCCAACCTGCCCTGGCCCCATCTCTGCCTCTCATGCAGAGCCCTCATCTGAGCCTTCCTCAGCCTCCAGGAATGGCCTGGATTCCTCCCCAACCTCTTCACTACTGTCCAACTCTGCCAGCCGCTGGCTGGCCACAACAAGGATCTCACTTGTCAGCTACCCTAAGTCATTTGTTTGTTTGTTTATTGTATATCGCCAGCCCTATCACAGTAGTGTCTTTCAGAAGCACATAATAGCAGCTATAAGCAATGATCCATGACTTCCAAGGTAAGCAATACATGCAATCATAAAAAAACATATCAGTAGCAGATTTCAGAACTTTGTGAAAACTGGGTTGGAGCCATCTGGATAGGTGATGTTGTTCCTGATTGTAGTGTCCATGTTTCTAATCTATTAATGAACATGATCAAATTGAAGTCTGGTTATAAAAACCTCCTGCCCAATCATTTTGATCAAGGAACTCACTGGCCTTTTGCTTTTATCTGAGATGTGTGATGATATTGCCTGAAAATAGCATGTTTGTGTTTTGATAGATTTCATATCTATAGATTTCAGCAATTCTTTTTTTTAAAAAAAAAGTTTTATTAATTTTCAATAAACAAACATACACAAACAAAACACAAAACATGAAAACATAAAACTTCTTTTTGGAAAGCGGCTTAGTCCTGGGTTACATCTTTTTGTACAGACATAAATCAAATTCATGCTCACTTTATATAGCACTTCATATCTTATTTACCATTCTATATTTTCTATATGGCTTCTCCCCCCTTTTCACTCTCTTAATTCTATTTTATTTATTTCATCTCAATTTAAATCATTATACTTGTATCTTTTGTCCGTTCTGTTTCAATTATCAATTTATCTTTTCTCTTTAACACAAAATTTCTCCTGTAATCACTGATTGAAGTATGACGCTTTTATCTCTTTCCCCTAAATTTAACACTTAAAATAATATATAGTTTTCATTCTGATTCTGCTTAATACATTCTAAAGCTACGTACTACATTTTAAAATAAGAAAATAATAAGTTTATAATATAATTAAAACAATAATCCATAACAAATTAAACTCTATCATTAAATCTTAAGCATTTTACACATTCCCTTTAATATTTTATTAAATCATATAATGTTCCAGTTTTCTAACTTTATTTCAAATACAGATACAACAATACAGTCTTATGTACTTTTGCAGAATCTCTTTTTTAATTATGTTTTTACCCTTTATCTCTGAAAAAAACCTGTTTCTTTACATCCTGTTTCAAACCTTTGTAACTTCTCTTCACTTTTTCCCTTCCTTTCTTCTCTGATCTAGCCTTTTTAACCCCCCCCCCCCAGTCTCTTGATCTCCACCCTCTTAATCTCCATTCTCTTCTGTATTCCTCTTTTCTGTTGGTTTCTAACATTATATCATTTTTTCACCTTATTTCCCCCTTTTTTGGTTGTTCTTTTGAGTCTTAAATTCTCCATTCTCTTTCCCCTCTTTCCCTTTTCTTCCCCAATTAAAGTTGTTTGTTCATTAAAGATGGCTTCTTCTTCTTCCTTCCAACCTTCTTGTTCTTGTAATTCCTGATAGGTAGAAATCGCCATTTCTAAGAAATGAAAAACAGATCCAGAAAAGCCCTTCCCTTCTTGTTCCTCTTCTTTTTGCTTTTTAAATTCCATTTTCAGTTCTTCAACAGATAATGCCATTGTGAAATTTTTTTAAACAACCCAAATGTTTTTAATCTTTCAAATAATAATTTCCAAAGGTCCCAAAGTCACCAAGCAATCCAAATAAACACAAGCTGTTTCATTTAGCACTTTCTTCTTTTTATACTTTCTCTTCCTGGGGTACAGTTCAATTGCAAAGTTCCAAAATGTATCTTTTAGAAGTCTTATTACAGTTTAACTCTGATCTTATAAGCTCCAAGCAGCCTCCTCGAGAGAAGTCTTAATATTAATTCTTTACCTCTCCTTTCCCACTTATAGCAAAAAAAGAATTTTCTTTTTCGATTCCAATGTTCAGAAATCTTTAATGTCCCCTTGGCTTCAATTTTCAAATGTAATTACCTGCTGATGCCAAAGCGGGTTTTTCCGTCTTCCATCTGCTATCTCCGTAGGGAAGGAGAGTGAGAAAAAACAAAACTTTCCCTTTTAACTTTCATCTGCCGCTTTTTACGATCTTCTTTGGGAACAATGTATCTTAAATAAAGTTAAGTTTCCAGGGTATTTAGATGTTACTTGTTATCCCGGTTCAGCCAAAAACTTTCTCAGCTTCCTCCTGAACATTCTTGTCCGGATGAAAGCTTCTTTGTGGTGGCCATTGCTGACCGCCGCTCCACCACTTTTGGAAAAGGGAGTTAAGCCAGCTGAGGGGGGGGGGTTGCAATTCCCCCGGACCCCTGCTGGATCTCCCCTGTCTTCAGTCACCTCTATGGGGTAACTATTAGCCCCCAAATCCAGCTGGATCAGGGGCACTCCAGCGGCGAGCGCAGCAGAAACCACGCACAATCGCAGATTCCTGCCGCCGCCGAAGCCTTGCAAACAGGAAGCTCTCAGATTTCAGCAATTCTGTAATCTTTTTCTAAGGTTACATTCAGTTCTGTGATACACCATGTTCTATTCAGGACTCTTTCTTTATTGTTGTATCTAAATTACTTTGCTGTTTTTCTGTGTAGGCTGCCACAAACTAAATGTGGACTCGCTCTCTATTTGATAGAGTAGGTCTGCAAAATAGAGTTGCCTTTGGAGGTACACTTTAGCATGTCCAAATATTGGTTTATGTTCTCAAAGTTTTAACAGAGACTTAACAGATGACCATCAATCATTTTTGGTTCTTGTAAATAAAGGGATGAAAACAGGTGAAATAATAAAACAGGTTTCAGTTAACAATTAGGCAAGCAGCATTTTCCCCCCTATTGCCTCATAGAGCATCTCATAAGTTCAAAGGAATTTGGATCATATTCTCAACTAGAAACTGTTCAAAGATATGTTAGTCAACAGCAAATTATCCCATTCATGTGCTCGATGCTCTGCACTCTTCTTTAATCTCAGTATGATTGTATCATAAAACAGTCCTTTGCAGAGTAGCAGATGGGGAAAATGATGAAAATGCCACAATGCAATTTTCTTATAGGTATGGAGGGAGCTGTTGCTGAGGTGACCGAGATGAGTGTATTGACTCCTTCCAGTATATTATATTGGCCTCTGACTGCATAGTTAAGTATTGCTTTGTGTATTTGGAGAATAATTCTATTTTGTTAGAACATTTATATTATATACTGCATTATCTTCCTGATATATTAGAATATATCAAGAACCTGAATAACTAACATGATCTGCCAAGAGATGAAAAACAAGTAGGTGATTTTTTTTTTATTTCTATGCTGCCATAAATAGAAGTTCAATGACCTTAGAATGAAACTTTTTTCCCATCATTCCTCAGTCATCTACTCTGGTAAAGGACTTTAATAGCTTACATAATTATTCTGTACTCAATGGAACCAAGCACTATACATGTTATTTTCAAAAAAGCAGAGACAGAAAACAGTCTTGATGTAGGAGTGTATTTATAGCTTGGGGCTGAACTGTGGAGTTCTTGATGCTCTCTGAACTTGGTTGTTTTCTTGAAGATGTTTTATTACCAAACTAGATAACATCAGTGGTGCTAGAAAGGAGTGGGATTTGCACTAATTTTACATACTAGTTGCTTGCTCTGTCACTGTTGGTGCGAGTGGTCTTGTGGGTTATTTGATTAGGCTGTTTACTGTTAGTATATTTGTCTGAGTTGGTGGTTCCTTCATTGAGCATTGTTTACTTCTTGATTGTTGGTCTAATGTTAATCTTGATGTTAATCTCTGATCAGTTGGACAATGATTGCTAGTGGAAAGGTGTTTTGGTCTTATTATTTTCTCTTTTGAATAATGGTATATAGATGTCATTTATGTCTATCATGGCCAATTTGCTGAGTGCCAGCTTTCAAGGTAACATTTTTGGATTTGGCTCGGTTTAGGATACTCAGTTTCCCAGTTAAAACTAGAGTTAAATCTGTCCATATGTTGTGAAATTAAGGACTCTTCATCATGTCTTAGCTGGTTTCATGCTACGGTGATGCCATATGGTTATAACTAGTACTAGTTCATGGCAACGTTATCACAGCTCATGTTGATTGTGGTATATTGGGTTGAGTGGTCAAACACTTTTTGATAAAGTTGCATGGGTATCCATTTTGATGGAAAATGTATAGATGTTAAGTTCCCTTTTTCTGATGTCCAGGATTGCTGCAGTGTGTTTCTGCTCATCTACATAGCATTCTTACACAGTTTCTCTTGTGGGAGATTGGGTTGTTACTTTGGTAGTGCAGCACTTGGTTGGTGTGGGTGGGAAATATTGGAAAAAATATAATTCCTCATTCTTATAATAGTTGCTGAATTGGAACCTAAGAAATAGAAATACAGCATCATTTCTATATTTCATGGAGAGACAATTTTCAGTGGAATACTACAAAAGCTAAAGAACTCTTGTGTCACTTGTTGCAAGAGAAGAACAGAATCTTACTATCATTTCTTCATGCTTTTACATGTTGTGGTTGATCTCTAGCAGCAGTTGCTTTTGAGAGAAAGGTGATTAGAACTTGTAAAGAGAGGCTGATCTAAATCACATCCTTTTCATTTAGTGAAAGGCCATAAATTTTTTGATGGTACTGCACTAAGGGAGAATTTTCAAGAAAGCTCAAAAGATTAAATGGAATGAAAAGCTTAGGAGGGCAATGTTTTAGGACTTGTGGATATTATAGATCAGTAGTGATACTTAAATATAGACACATAGTTCAACAAAGCTTCCTAATTTTCTGAACAAGCTGTATTTAATTTATAGCTTTATTGCTGCACATGCAGCAAATGAACAAATCACCCAATTTTCATAATTAATGTGGACAGCACACACAGCAAATGAACAAGCAAACTATCTAATGTTCATAACTAATTCTGTTTGTAAGCCAAACTGGTATGCAAAGAAAAAAAAAACACACTAAGATCCTGTGCACTATGAAAAATATTTAAAAGAATCAACGTAAATGCCAACTTATAATTATCAATGATTTAAGCATTTATAAAATGCAAAATTCCCTAGAGTGGGGAGATCTGCAAAACTGAGTAAATGTTAACCAGATAATATGATTGCATGCCTACTCATAAGTAATTTTTACTAAGTTTAATGAATAAGATTGCAAATAAATGAAGATTCTATGAATATCATATAAAAAGAAAGAATATTAAGAAAAAAGCCCCTAAATGTGATTGATCCTGGATATTTCACTAACACCATGACCAACCTATTGAGTTTACTAAAATATAAAGATGATACCCATACCTCTTTGTGACTAAATCTGAAAATGATCTTAAGTTCTTGAACAATAGTATGAGTTAAGGGTTTTTTGTTTTCAAATGGTGAATCATGTTGCAGTTAAGGATACAACTAAAACATACAAGTATCTCCTTTCTGAAAACTAATCAATATTGGTTTTGAGGATTTTGTGTCAGAAAAGTGTAAAATATTTTTTTGAAGTGTTCTTTTCACCAACTTGTGATCTGTTGAGTTCCCAAGGAAATATTGTTGTCCTGTTTTATGTTTTCTCTCTCTCTCTTCTCTCCCTCCCTCCCTCTCCCTCCCTCTCCCTCTCTCTCTCATTTTCTTTAAGTGACATAATCCATGCATAATTGTTAAGTTATGATGTTTTGAGTTTTGTGTGGTATAATTGCTCCATAAACCTTCATGTATAGAAAAACAGCTCTTTCAGACTGTATAAGATTAGGATAACATTTTCAATTTTTAAGAAATAATAATAATAATAATAATAATAATAATAATAATAATAATAATAATATAACAGACTACACTTATCCATTTTGCTAAAATGTTATGTTCAAATTAGCAGTAGTTCTCTCTCTATATTTCTTAAAAACTATTCTGTAAAATACCAATTTTCCCAAACAGCTTGAATGTATCTCAAAGCTAGTTCCATGATTCAAGAGAAAGGATTTTGTGGAATGTATACATTCAGTTCAATACTCTATCTATAAATTAAGAGATAATGTTGACTGATGATTTTTTGGAAGTTGGATTAAAACAATGATCTACAGACTTTTGAATGAAAATTCACACATAGTAATTTTAAGTGAAGGGCCATTGAAAGACCATTAGCAGAATTTAATAGCATAGTATGAATGATGGTTTTGACTGGTGACTACTAACTAATAGATTTGCCAAGTCTAATAGGTGGAAAGCAATAGCCCAGATCAATGTTTGTCAGCCTTGGTGATTTTATGGTGTGTGGACTTCAACTCCACTTGCCAGCTGGAGAATTCTGGGAACTGAGGTCCATGCACCTTAAGGTTTCCAAGGTTAAGAAACACTGGCCTAAATACTTTTATCCATCAAAGAAGAGAGAGATCTTTTATTTTGCAGCTGGCTGGCACAGATTATGTGGGTGGATGGGTAGAGGGCTGCTAATGTAAGCAGTTACTGTGAGGAAATTGATGCTACTTTAAAGATTACCTCTATATTGTTGGGTGATTGTTTACTCCCCCATGCTGAGCTTGTATATTTTGAAGAAACAGGTAAGACACAAACTCTGCAAGAGTCCGTTATTCTGTACAAATGAGGAAAATCATCCTACAAAAGACGGCCACTGTGATTTTCTTTCACGCAGAGAACTTGTGAAGGATTGAGGTAAAAAGAAGACAATGGCCAGAAATGAACCAGTGGCCTAAATAAAGGGAATCTTTATTTCAACACAACATAAGATGTAATTTAGTCCTTAGGATATGCAGTCACTGGAAATGCAGATATTTGATTGATTCCAACCATTTTAATATTCATGGACCTAAGGCAACACATTTGGGGTGTTGTATTCCAACTTTGAATGAAACCTCACCATTTTTACTAAATTTTAAGCAGTATGTGTTGAATCCATCAACTTAAATCAAAGGCAATTTAAATATCCTAGTATAAAAACTCATTGGCAGTTTCATTTATACATAAACATAAAGTATGAATTTTTCTTAAATTTACAGTTAATCCCAGTTTTGAAATTCTAGAGTAGGACTGATAATATCATCTTCCAATTCTAAATTTCCAGGTTTTCCCACTACTTTCTGCAGAAATAAAGATGGTTTAGGGGGAAAAGATGAAATAGATGCATGGTAAACTTTGACTTGCAATGCTAGGAGTCCTTTGATTTAAAGGTCCATTAGATTTCTTTGAGGTGAAACTATTTTAAATAAATAGGAGATAATTCTATAAATCAGCTTACATGGAGTTGAAATCTAGGTACAGATGGTCCTAATTTAACAACTGTTTGTTCAGCAACTGTTCAAACTTATAATGGCACTGAAGAAGCATCAGTTATGATCAATCCTCATGCTTATTTTGGCCATAGTACCCTTATGGTCACATGACTGTAAACTGGGCTCTCAGGATCCAGCCCATAATGACATCAATTATCTTGCAGTTACGGAATCACCATCTGAGACATTCTTTGTGGGCTTCCTACAAGTAAAGTCTAATGAAAAGCTAGCAGGAGGACAAAAATGGCACTCACAAACTGTACCATTTAATAATGGCAATTGGAAATGCTGGAGTTTCTAAGTAGAAATTGCTAAGTAGCATATTCATGTCATGTCATGCTTTTCTTAATAGAAAAGCATGATATTATATTCTGGTCCCAATTACTATTGTTACATGAGGACTACTACAGTAAGTGGAAAAACTTATAATGACCAGCAAATATTCAAAGTTCAACTTTAAAAGGGGATTTCCAACTGCAACCATAAAATCCAATCCAATTTCATTGCCAATGTTGATACAGTAACATTTGTTCTGAGATAAATGAAGGCAAGTTATGTCTTAGAACTAATCATTTCCAGTGTTACTACCATTATTTTCAGCTGGCTAACCACCCTACTTTCATCCTATAACCTTCAGCTTTCAGCCCCAACATCCACGCATTTCTGATCTACATATCTATGAATTTCAGATCTATGCATTACAGCATATCTCTGGCTCACTAAATTATGTCCAACAGCTTGTGATGATGTTGATGGTGTCAGTGATGATGTACCCAAATAAACACAAGCAGATGGGCTAAAATCTGCCTTGGCACTAATAGCCTAAAGAAAGGAAAGCATATGTTCCAAGAATAATTGTGGTGGTAGTGTTATGGAACAGAATCAGATTTCTCATGTTGTCATACAGAATCGTATATGTTTGGTTGAGCCTTATGTTCTCATATGCAGGGAGCTGATGTTGTTCAGATTTTTAGTGTGTTAATATGAAAATGACTCCTTTAAGATTGGCTAGTGGGATAAAAGGAAAACAATATTCCTTCTTACAATCCATCTAGAAATATCAGAATAGAAGCAGTTCTACACTGAGTAGTAATAATGTTTTAGGGCAAACCATCAATTCAGTGGTAGCACATAGTTAACTTCATTCAAAGTTAAGTAAAATGAAGTAAAACTTCATTCAAAGTTAAGAGTTGTTCATAGTTGGATAAGAGACATCCAGAAAATCTTAGTATTATAACTTGAATTGGAAAGCTTTCTAAACATCCTGGAAGCAGTCAATGGCATACACTTCCTGCGTAGCCTAAAGAAGAGTTTGCTTTTATGGAGGAAACAGAAAACAACAACACAGTTTTATTCATTTGTCTATAGACTGTTTGACTTTGATGTAATAATCCCAACTGAACCTGAGCACATGGTTATCCTTCATTGGCTCATTGCTGCAGTAGTTTTGAACTGAATATATACTGAGGACTAGTAGGAACTACTTATTCCCCTGTGCTTGAATTGAAATTCTTTAAGGATAGATTTTATAAGTGTAAATAAGGATAGCTGGGTACTTTGTGAGTTATAAGGAGCTTATTCTAAGGATGGAATAGGACAACTTGCCATAGCCAATGCACTGTGGCCATGGCCAACTTGCTATAGGGCAACTCACTGCAGGATAATTTAACAATTAAATTTAATTAGTCAAAATAAAATAAAAATTATTTTGATTTTTGTAATTTACGTTCCATTCTGTCCCTCTTTTTGCATCCTTTCTTTGATGATTCAATTCCACCATTTCTTGGTATTAGCATAACTCTTGTCCTAAAGTAAATTGTCCTGTGGGGAGTTGGCCATAGCAAGTTGTCCTGTGGTGAGTTGGCTGCAGCAAGTGGGCCATGGTAAGTTGGCTGGGGTGAGTTGGCCAATGTGAGTTGCCATAGATCCTTTTAAGGAATATGCCACTTGGTATAGAACACATGAAGCATTACAGAGATTATAAACTTTTGATATACAAGCAAAATAACTATAGGAATTAAAACCATAGGGTGAAGATTATGAATAGAATTATAAAAATACCACTTTCTTTTGCTCATCCCTTCTGTTTTTTTTTTTTAAATTTCTTGATTAAAGCCTGATCTATCAAAGAGGTTAGATTTTAGCCCAAACTGGCCCAGTCCTAAACTCTGTTAAATTAACTCCCTTCTCCCCAACATCAAGTATACAGTGTTTGTGTCATTTGAACTCTAACTGACTGTGGCATGTAGTTAAGAGAAAGACAATGTTTTAAAAATGGGCTTTTGTCATTACAATTGTTTGGTTTTCATTCCCAGGTCTACTCCTAGAATGAGTCTGCAGTGGTGTTGACCTAACCCCAAACTTTTTTTTCCACTCAGGATCCTGTCCCACTTTTAAAAATTATGGAAGACCCAAAAAGAGCTTGGGTTGTATTTATTGAAATTTATCATACTAAAAATTAAAATGGATGCATATTCATAGAATATTTATTGAATCATGTCAAAATATAAAGCCATCTGACATTAACATAAGTAAAATGTTTTTATGAAATGTTGTTTTTAATAAATAATTTTAATAAATAAAAAAATATAATGAGAAGAGTGATGTTTCAAATTTTTGCAAATATCTTCAATGTCTGGCAAATAATTTTGATTTTGCAGGCTCCTGAGTTGTCCTAAGACTCCTAGGAACACATTTTAAGAAACACTGACATAACCTATACTAATCTGAAGGTAAATAAAACACATTTTAAGACAGCAGGATGAGTGGGTAATGAAAAACTTTCAGCCTCTATGCTGATATTTGATAAACTAAAAAAAAAAAAATCTCCTGAGTGACTGATTAAGTCATCATCCCATTTGTAATCATTACACAAATATGTTATTAATTTTTTTTTCCAAATGGCAACAGAAGCTCTTTCAGAACAGCTCCTGCACTTTATAGAGGATAAGAAAATTAGCTTCTCAGAGATTGTAAAAATCTGGGCACAACATATTTTTCCATTTTTTTCTTTTTTTGGACAGTTAGGTTAATTAATGGAATCAGAGTAATAGAGCTTTGAAGAGCCAGCAGCCATAATTTCATTACTATTCTGGCTAGGAAACCTGGAATCTGAAGGAAACGAAGTTGGAGAAAGTTAGTCTAGAAGATTATTTTCCTAAAAAAACCTATGGAATCTGGGACGTTAAAATAAATTGATATGCTATTTGAGACTATCATGTCTAGAACTGTGGAATATAAAATTTCTTGACAGCCAGGCTTTAAGCTATGTACTTGTGATAACAATGGCCTTTTTCCTGGGATTCCAAAAATGGTTAAAAAAAACTAGCCCTAATCCTGGGTCTGTGGTTGATGTTTATTATTTGTCAAGAGCCCTGTTTTGTTGGTTTTGTTTATTAGATCATTTTAGTCTCAGCTGTATATCCTACCTCATGTTTTAGTAGCTTTTATGCTTTTTCTAGTTTTTTTATTGTTCAGAGTCCATTGCAGTTGGCAGCTAATACCAAAATGTAAATATAAAAGGAAATAAATAACCAAACAAGTTGCAGACTGGGAGTTAGTAGAACAGCCATGAGAGCCTTGAAAAAGAGATTCAAATGTTCTGAACTCTTTATACCTACAAAGATCAGAATCATGCAAGTCCCTCTATGGAAGCAAACCCTGGACTTTGAAGAAGCAATGTTGGAAGAGTATTGACAATTTTGAACATTAGTGTTGGAAAAGGGTCTTACAAATAGCTTGGACCACCCAAAATACAAACAAATGGATGGTAAAATAAGCCAAACCAGAGTTCTTTCTTGAGGTAAAAATGAGCAGGCTCAAACTATATTACTTTGAACACATTATGCAGAGATCCAGTTCTCTGAAAGAGTCTGTTATACTGTAAAAGATGAAGGAAAGGAAAGAAGATGACAACCAGCAGTAAGGTGAGTAGACTGCTATAGTGTTGATGAGTGCACTATTATAGTTTCTTGTGGACCTAGTTGGGGACAGATCATGATGGAGAAAATATATCTAGATGGTTGCTAAGAGTCAATAATGACTTGATGGCACACCATCATCACCACCACCACCACCATCACTACTATCATCATCATCATCATCATCATCATCATCATCCTGCATATTTTCTAATAGCTACTTTTCTCTCTGACCTTGTCCAATCCTTTTTTAATTGAAATAAGTAGCCGCAATCATATTTAATAGCAGAAAATTCCACCATATAATTTTTGGGGTGAAAAAGTACTTCCTTTTACACAGAAGGTCTGCATTTAGTTTCAAATAGTGAAAGAAGGGAAACTATTTCTCTATACATCTTACCCATATCCTACCTACTTTAGCAAAACTTTATTGTCTTTCTTCTTATATCATTCCAATCCAAATGCCCTTAATCTCTACAAGCTCATAAGGGACCAGCCATACTGTTTGGTCTTGAATGCTGGCTTGTCCTATGTTCCTGCCTAGAATCTAGACCTAGCTGAAAATATTACATTACAGTCTTTCTAATGGTTTTTTTTCTTCTCTCTATGAGAGATGAGAGCTGTCAGGTCTTGCAGATTGAAGTCCTCAGGGACTAATCAGGGAGACAAGGAAGAGAGAGATAATATATTAAAATATTTGCCCAATAGTACCATGTATGAGCTGTGGAAGTCAGATGAAGCCTCAGAAGTGCTGGAGCAGGATAAAATCATATAATAATTCAATTCAGCAAGAACCTGACCCATTCAAAACAACAAGGGGCATCGCTCATTTGGAAAAGCAAATGTTAGATTTGTGGCAATGGCAAACAATTCCTTCTTGTGGGGCTGCCTTTTTGAAAATGAGAGGGGAGCTTCTAAAGAAAATTGGGTCACCAATATTTATCTGGAGTGATTTATGTTGACTAGAATGGCATTTAAAAGACACTTTTGTAACTCAATAATTCTCTGTTTAAAAGATTCAAAACAGGTAAACCACTACAAATACAATTCAAGTGGGAAATTACTTGAAATATGTACATTAATATAGTGATTAATAATGTAGCTAAAAGAAGAAACTGTCAGAAACCAACCTCTGGCCACATTCAATGCAATTTATTGGGATTCTAAACCAAAAGTGCAGATGAAATTCACACTTTAGATGACTCTACAAAACACATTAGCTTTAGGAGCTATCCAGGTCTTGAGGCTCAGAATTTCAGGAAGGGATAAAGAGAATATATCAGAATGTTATATACACCTCCCTTTAAGTTTTGGAGCAGAGAGAGATACAGAAGTTACATTATGCCATACCCAAATCATTGGGACACGAATAGCTTCTAAAACTAACATACTGCATATAATAATTCAAAGTACAAAGTTATGGTACTTTGCTTCCTGGTAGAGGATTGGAACCCTATAGAATAAGATTTGGCTATTAGTGCTTCCCTAATGGTCAATGTAATAGAAAACACCACATGGGATATCCACTGTGTAAAAACAGAAAAATCTTCTACCTTCCAAGAGGTATGTATGTGGAAGTCATGTAATGTATAAATGTGTATTGTATAGATTGGAGCATGACCTTAATATCCCAACTTATCTCATGGGATTGTAGTTATGGAGAACATATTAGACAGCAACATTATGCCTGCTGCCTTGAGTTGTGCAAAATAAAAGTGGGATGTAAATTAAATGAATAAAATAAAGATAAGTATCTCTGTGCTTCAAGAGCTTAAGGAAAGGCCAAGTGTATAGTGTTCTGATGGATTTTAAAAAGAGGTAAAATTCAATAACTGGAACATGAGTAGGAATATACCATATTGCAATATTTCACTACAACTCTCATTTGTACCATAGTACTAAGGGTACTTAAGAAATATGACTCATCTAGCAAGGTAACATTAGGTACATACAAATGAAGGAAACATCTGGATTCTAGTAGTCCAGGTAAATAAAGCTTTAGTCAAGGTTTATTACAGTCTTGGAGGCTTTGGGGTATTTGGAGTGAAAAGAAAATCAATGAGTAAGTTTACTAGAACGACTTTGATCTCCTTTCATAGGTTTATTACTTTTGCCACTTCACAATTGGCTATAAAGAATTATCTAACAAACGGAGAATGTGGAAGTTGTAATGAGTACCAGGAATTTGATGCATCATAAAAAAAGCTTTGCAAAAGTAACTTATCAATGTTAATAGCTGCCAGATGGAATTTTAAAAAATGCCATTAGTTAATTGCATGGGCAGTTGCAAACATTAGTTGCTAATGGAAGGGGTTTGTCCTTGTGCTAGAAACAGATTTGTATTAAAGGTGGGAATTGAAGTGTATTGCTCATGCAGACATTGAACGCTGTTGTGCTAGCTGTCATCACTTTTCTGTAGCCAATGGGGGGAAGAACTATTACAAAGGATTGCTGCAAATAATAACTGAGATGACAAGCTGTCTTGTGCCACATAAAAGGATAACAAATATATTGCAGCATGCCTGAGTTGTGCGGTAGTCAAAAGAATATCAGACAGGTCCTTTTTTTGTTTTGCTTTGTTTCAATAGACTAAAATGGTACATATTCTACCCTAAAGAGCAGTTCAAGGTTGACTATTGTTCTGTATCTGTAATAGAGCATTCAAGTGGAAGAACTGGTCCAATGAGGCCTTTTATCAAGGGTCACTGATTTATGAGGGGGAAAATGTTAAAAACCACAACCTTTGGCAGGTAGAACAGAAGCTGACAGTGGGCGAAGCTGGCGTTAGATTCTAAGCAGCAAATGAATTAATATTGTTTCTGCATTGTTTTTAGATTTCCCCCTCCCATTAAGGTTTCATAGTTCTATAACAGCTGGATTTTCCCCTGCCGGGTAATACCTTAGCTTAAAAAAAAACCCAATAACTCTATTTAATGAAAAAGAGAACTGTTTATAATACATTTTAAATGGATTATTAAGATTGTTTTCAGTATTATTAATTTTATCTATTTTCCACCCTTAGTTCCCTCTCATGGGAAGAGGCAAAATATATTAGTCTAAAAGAAATACTACATTTGAACAGTGCCATTGGAGTCTGATAAAGATACAAATTCAAAGAATAAGCTAAACTATCAACATACTAGATAAAGCTCCATGAAATGATAACTGACGATAGGAAAATCTTGGTCACACTTGCTCCCAGGTGTTCCTTAAAAATCACACATTTCAGCTTCTTTTATGACTGCTCTGCAATTTCATGCACCTCTAACAAAATTTAAGGAAAACAGAAATAATTTTTGTTTTTGTAGATTTTCACGGGTCTTGGCGTGTTCGGGTCTTTTCCCATGTAAGATTGGGAGCATCTTGGCAATGTTTCGATGAGGTCCCACTCGCCATCTTCAGGCTGGTGCTTTTGGCTTCGTGCTTGTGCGATCAAAGCATGATCGGAGCTGCCATCTCCCTATATATACTAGTGGGGAGGTTGGCTGTGTTGTTATTTCTTGATTGGTTGATGGAGTTGATGTTTGCAGATTGGTTGGCTTTTTCGTAAGAACATGTATGGCTGAGGTATTGGCTGTGGTATTGGTTGCCTCCTGTGTTGTAATGACCTGGGTAATGGGCTATGTGATGACCTTCTGAGTTCTATTGTCGTGACATCCTGGGTCTTGTGCTGTAATTTCCTGGGTTGTTGGTTCACCTCTACAGAATCTTGCCAAATTTTTCACCAGACAACTCCAGCCCTACACAGAATCCATTACCTCACATGTACAAAACTCTTTCCACTTCATAGAAACAATAAAGAAACAAAACCTACAACCCAGCAATCTACTCATGAGGTTCGATGTCATATCCCTCTTCACCCAAGTACCTATTAAAGAAGACTTGACAGCTATCCAAAACAAATATAACCCCACTAAGCATATCCTAGATCTGACCAACCACTGCCCAACCAACACATACTTCATCCACAATGGACAAAGATACAAAAAGATAGAAGGAGCACCTATGGGATTACCCCTCTCACCCGTCATTGCTAACCTATACATGGAACACTTTGAAACCAACACTCTAGACAAATCCAAACACAAACACAAACTCTGGCTTAGATATATAGATGACACTTTCATAATTTGGCCACATGGGAAAGAAAAACTGGACAACTTCCTCACACATCTTAACAACCTACACCCCAAAATACAATTCACCATGGAAACAGAAGCCAACAACCAACTTCCCTTCCTGGACTTCCTAATTTACAAAAAACCCAATGGCTCCCTAGGACACACCATCCACCAGAAAAAAACACATGCCGCTACTTAAACGCACAATCCTATCACCACCCTGCACCGATCAACTCTGCAGCCAAGACCCTCATCTCCAGAACCAAATGCCTAGCCAACAAAGACCACCTGAGAATAGAATTACAGACCCTCACTAACGTATTAATTTCCAACGGATTCCAAAGAAACACAATTACCAACCTAATCCTAAGGGAGATACCCCCAAGAAACTGAGACACAGAACAGGACAATGGTATTGCCCTCCTCCCCTACATCAAAGGCACCACAGCTAAAATCGGCAAAATTCTCCACAAACTCAATATCGGGACAGCCTTCGGCACTGACCAAAAAATAGCCAACATCCTAAGAAACCCCAAAGACAAGATCCAGATAGAAAACCAAGGAGTTTATGAAATACCATGCAACAATTGCCCAGCCACATACATTGGACAAACCAACAGGAGAATAAATGCATGCATCGCAGAACACAAGAACACAGTCAGAAAAGGAGAAAATACTTCCTCCCTTTTCCAGCACCTTAAAGCCACAGGACATGAAATTAATTTTGAGGGAACCAAATTAATCTCCAATACTGAACACTTCAACAAGAGAATAATCAGGGACATAGTATCTACATAGTATCTACGCAGACATCACATCAAGACTGCCTTCAAAATGGACAAAAAAATAGCAGCCATCCTAAGAAACCCCAAATGTAAAATTGACCTAGAAGGCATATATGAAGTACCCTGCACATCATGCCCTGCCACATACATAGGACAAACCAACAGAAGGATAAGTACCCCTCTTGAAGAACACAAGAATGCAATAAAAAAGCTGGAACACACTTTCTCACTGGTCCAACATATGAAAGCCACAAGTCATAGCATCAACTTCAGTGGCACCAAAACCCTAGCTACTATAGAAAACCCTGGCTACAGAATCATCAGAGAAGCCATAGAAATTGATAAAAGACCTAATAGTATGAATAGAAGAGATGACTCCACCAGACTATCAATTATTTGGAAGCCTGCACTCACAAACAAAAAAATCTCTATACCACAATCCAGGCAAGCAACTGGACACAAATACCACCCCTCCCACAATACCTCCAGCCCAAACACACCCCAGCCAGCTACCCAAATAAAACCTAGCTTCCTAATAAATAATTATCGACCATTCACAAGAAACCAAGCTTCACTAAGAAACTCCAATGCACAAAACACAATGTTGCCAAACAATCAAGAACACAGCAACTCAAAGTCCAATAAAAACAGACCTAGACTCCCAGCCAATCAAGATGAGGAAAAAACCATTCAAATAAAGCAGAAAGCCAGCACCAAATTCAAACAACAAATGGCTGCTAAGCCTGACACACAAGATTAAAAAGAACCCAATACACAAGCCTGAGGATGATTGATATATATATATATATGATTAAGACTATCTTGGTGACATTTCGGCGAAGTTCCACTCGCCATCCTCAAGCTGACGCTTTTGGCTTTGTGCCAGTGCAAGCAGTGTGTGATAGGAGTTGCCGTCTCTCTATAAATACTGGAGGTGGGGCTGGTGTGCTGGGCTGGTTGGCTGCGCTACTGCCTCTTGATTGGTTGATGGAGTTGATGTTGGTATAATGGGCTGTGTGATGGCCTTGTGAGCTTTGTTGTGGAGATATCCTGGATCTTGTGCTTTAATCTTCTGGGTCGTTTGTGTTTTGATCTCTTTTCCATTAGCCTCCTATGTTGTAACAGCTTGGGTAATGGGTTGTGTAGTGACCTTGTCAGTTTTATTGCTGTGGTATCTTTGGTCTTGTGCTGTGATTTCCTGGGTCGTTTGCTGTGTTGCAACTTCTTGAGTTCTTGTGGTATAATTTCCTGAGTTTTCTGATGTGATATCCTGAGCAGGTGGCTGTGATGTAGCATTCTGGGTTTTGGTCTGGCTTCGAGTTTGGGGTCTGGGTCTGTGTTCTTGGCGTATTTCAGCTTGTTTGGTTTTGGAGTCGGGGGGTGCGACAGCTGGTGAAGCAGCCATGGTCTGGTTTTTGGATGGTGGTTGTCCTTCATTTATAGGATGGTTTTGGGCCTGTGTCTGATGAGGGGGATTGGCGGTGGTGTCCCGTGTTGTTTTGGGTCTGGTGTTGGTTTTCATGGCTGGGACTCATTTGTTGGTGAGGGCTAGTTTCCAGAGGTCTGGTAGACGGGAGGTATCATCCCATTTATTCATGTTATGGGGGTGTTTCTCTATTTTGATGGCTTCCCTGATTATTCTCTTGCTGGAGTGTTCAGTGTTGGATATTAATTTGGTTCCTTCTAAATTAATTTCATGTCCTGTGGCTTTAAGGTGCTGGAAGAGGGAGGAAGTATTTTCTTCTTTTCTGACTTCCCCTAGACCTACTTACCTAGACCTACGTAGAACACACCTAGACCTACTTACCTGTACCTGTGAAAATCTATGATATATATATGTGTGTGTGTGTGTGTGTGTGTGTGTGTGTTTTCTGAGGTTCTCGCGGGTATTTGTATGTGGATCTTTGGTTGTTCGGGTTTTCTCCCGCGTAAGATTCGAAGTATCTAGGCAACGTTTCGATGAAGTCTCATTCATCATCTTCAGGCTTCTGTCTCCGGCTCTGTGCTTCTCAGAGTGATGTGAGATTGCAGATGCTTCTTCCTTTTAACTGCTAGTGGGGGTGGGACTTGATTGGGTGGGGGCTTGGCTGTGTTCTGATTGGGTGGGGGTGTGTTCTCATTGGTAGGGGGTTTGGCTGTGTTCTGATTGGTTGGGGGGTTGGCCGTGTTCTGATTGGACAGAAGCCTGAAGATGATGAATGAGACTTCATCGAAACGTTGCCTAGATACTTCGAATCTTACGTGGGAGAAAACCCGAACAACCAAAGATCCACACACACACACACACACACACACACACACACACACACACACATATATATATATATATATATATATATATATATATATATATATATATA
>NW_020769323.1:18590975-18621771 GCF_900518735.1 Pseudonaja textilis
GAAGAAACGACCTCTTCCCTGGTCCAACACCTCAAAGCCACAGGACATGAAATTGATTTTAAAAATACCAGAACTATCGCCAAAACCGAACACTTCAACAGCAGAATAATCAGAGAAGCCATAGAGATAGAAAAACGCCCACACAGCATGAACAAACGAGATGACACCTCCCGCCTTCCAGCCATTTGGAAACCCGCCCTCATGAACAGACGAGTACCTAACATGAAGAAGGACACCAGACCCACACCCATGAGAGCCACACAAGATGCCACCACCACACTTCCATGTAGAAAACAGACTCTCACCCACTCAGAAGATGAGACACGACCATGGACCAGAAGCTGCACTACAGCTGCATCACTACCCACTTCAAACCCCTCCGAGCCATACATGAAGCAAACCGACACCCACTATGAAGATGCAACAGGACCACGAACTAGAAGCCAAACAGCAAGATCACAACTCACCAGCTCAAATCCCCCAGCAACTAAGACTAACCGGAGCACAGCCAAGCCCCCACCTGAACAGAACACGCCTCCAACCAATCAGAACACGGCTAACCCCCCAACCAATCAGAACACAACCAAACCCCCTACCAATGAGAACACACCCCCACCCAATCAGAACACAGCCAAGCCCCCACCCAATCAAGTCCCACCCCCACGGGCAGTTAAAAGGAGGAAGCAGCTGCAATCTCACATTACTCTGAAAAGCACAGAGCCGGAGACAGAAGCCTGAAGATGATGAATGAGACTTCATCGAAACGTTGCCTAGATACTTCGAATCTTACGCGGGAGAAAACCCGAACAACCAAAGATCCACATATAAATACCCGCGAGAACCTCAGAAAACATATATATATATATATATATATATATATATAAATTTGAGGGTTTGTAAATCTTCATTAACAACTGCCTATGTTAATATTTGCAAGGTATAATTCATTTATTTATTTTATAAGGTTCTGAACAAAACTCTTACCTTTCAAAACCTTCAAGTTTTCAAAGCCTTCTTTGCATCTAAGTAGATCAGTGAGGCTTGCTTTTCATTATGTTGCTTTAGATATCCAAATTATCCAACCCATTTCTACCATTGTCCTTTAACTGTATTTTAGGTTAAAACCCACATTAATCCGCATGAATGCATTCTTGCAAAATTATTTTTGACTAAAATCTTGCTGAATAACGTGTAGACATTATTCAATAATGAATTGGCCTATAGTTTCTTATTAAAGTCAAATCTTGTTTCTCTTTGGATATTAATACTGTATTGGCCTCTGTCTCAGTCTCTGACATCTTTCCTCCCTGTAGTACAGAGTTCATTGTGTTTTGTAAAAGTTGTAAAAGTTAATCCTCAAAACATGTATAATAAGGACCTAATAATCCATCTGCTGCGGGCACCTTTCCTAGCTTAATCTTTTTATAGCTTCAGCAACTTTCCTTAATGTTATAGGTCTATTCACATTCTGTCTCTGTTCCTCTGTAATCCTCAGCAAATTTTATTTCTTTAGATATTCATCTATTTTTTCTAGAGAGATGTCATTCCCTTATACAAAGAATAATAATACTGTGTTTTCCCTAAAATAGGACCTGACTTGAAAATAAGCCCTAGTCCAAATTACCAATGCCTAATATAAGCCTTACCCAAAAATAAGCCCTAATTAAGGGGGGTGGGCATGGCCAATATAGGAGGCAATGTGTGTACATGGGCCACCAGTGTCTGGAAGCAGCCACAGCTCACACAGCACAGGTGAATTGAGTACCTGTGAAAGCAGCAGATGGAAGCAGATGGAGGGAGGAAGGTGATCTAGACTCAATACATGTGCTGTGGGAAAGTGGATTGGAGTGGCGGCCAACTGTGGGAGTCTTATCTTTTCATGGTGACACTGGCAGCAGAAAAAGGCAGGGAGGGGGCAGGCAATCTGAATGCACTGTGCAGGCCATGGGAAAACTGAATGGTGGTGGGCCGGAGTGGTGGCCAGCTGCAGGAGTTTGTCTTTGTGTCTCTTGTGCTGCAGCTGTTGCCAGTTAGCATTGGTCCCCAAATGCTTGCCAGCTCTTGTGTGCATGTCAGGGGGTTGGGCGCCCAACTGGGCTGATCACCCTGAAATTGTGTTTTCCTCAAAATAAGCCCTAGGACTTATTTCCCTAGTGCTTATTTTGGATTCCAAAAGAAAATAAGACTGGGTTTTATTTTGGGGGAAACACAGTATTGATGAAATGGATCACATTGTCCATTAATTACAATATCTCCTTCTTGTAATTTAGATATCATTTCATTTAATTTTCATAATTTATATGCTAGTCACTTCCTTAGCTTATTTGCAGATCCAAAGGCTTTTTGCTTCATTTTTATTTCCATTTCCATTTCTCTTACTGTTAACATAGGTAATTGTCATTGCAAAATATTAATTGATTGAGAAATGTGGCAATTTTTAAAATTCATCTTTTCTCTTTATTTCATCCAAAATTGCTTGTGTTTTATCTAGATTCTTCTTTTTAAGTTCACTACTACATTGTATAATATAGTAATAACTTTACTTGCCTCCCCAACTTCCTCAACAGTGCTTTTAACAATTATTCTCAAAAAATTCTTTTAGTTCTTCTTACAATCCTCCATTATTGCATCTTTCTCCAGCAACATTTTGTTCTTCTTTCCATCTAAAAGAATTAGATTTTCTTTTCTAAACCAAACTAATCCAATAATGTTTTGTTAATATTTCTGCTTTATAAGTCCCAATAGCCAAGTTCTTTGAAGGTCAAATCATGTCTATTCTTGAAAATTGATGTCTTCCAGAATAGTCATTATACTTTTTTCAACTGCTATTTTTCTGCCTCCATATTATCAACCAGGCCAAAATTGTCCATCCAATCAAAGAAAACTTTGTTATTTGCCATCACTGTTTTTAATATTTTCCTCATAAATTTTGTCCAATTGTGGGGAAATTATTTCATTCCAATCCTGCATCGAACAACAATCTTCTCAAGAGAAACCTAATTAATTTCTCCATTAGTCATTTTTAATAAAAAAAATTATCAATATCAAAAGTCTTAGTTTCATTCAAACTAATTTCCACCTCAAAAAAAAATCAATGATGCTCATAATATAAATTTTGATGGTAGTTCTGGGTTTTACCATATTTTTTGAAGTATAAGACACTCCAGAGTATAAGACATGCATTAATTTTTGGGGAGAAAAAAAGATTCTGCCTCTGCCTACCAGCATCAGTATTCATCTGGCTAGCATCTTTAGCGAACAGCCTGGTCAGCTTCAGCACATTATTGCAGCCTGATTCAGCATGAGCAGCTGATTGGCTGGTGGATCAGCCTCCCAGAATATCCCCAATCAGCTGTTCCCAGAAGTGAATGTTAACAACAGACTTGCTGGTTGGGAAAACAGCCAAAGGGTGGGAGATAGCGGGTGGGCGGGGCTACATTTGATGTATAAGATGCATCCTAATTTTCACTCTCTTTGTTGAGAGTGTGTCTTATACTGTGAAAAATACAGTATATACAAAACAACTTCATTTTTTGTGATACCAAACTGTACCGGTTCAATTGAAGCAACACAAAAATCATTGATCACATGACCACCTGACATGCTCGTGAGTTCATCGAAGCCTGGCACTCCACAAGCAATTTCATCAAGAGAAACATTGACCTACAACCAGCCTATGAGCCTCTCAGAATTCAAATCAACCACATAGCCAACCGAGAGACAGCATTGACCCTCAACAACCCATGCAACCCCCTCCACCAGAATTCATCTCCTAGTGATCCTGACCTGATGTAATCTCTTTATCCCAAGATCCATCACAACTCACTGATGACTCACAGCTGACCCATCACAAGATCCTCACTTGACAGACCTACACCTGAAGCCCTTATAAACCGAAGAACACTGACATCCCTTAAACTCCATTGAAGATGTTACCTAGCCTGGTAATAAAACATTCAGAAACCAACACCCAAGCTCGGAGAACAAATCTTCACCCTCACAACTTCATTGTGTTTATGTTCCTGCAGAAATAAAATTCTTCTTCCAGTTTTTTGCAAGTCAAATATTTTATGTTCTTTTACATGTCTCCATTTACACAATTTCAAAAATATTAATAGCCAGGATTGCACGCTGGCTAACCTCAATTTGGATGCTCTAAACTAAGAGCTAAGGCAGTTTTGGGAAACAACCCTTGGAAATGGGCAGCCTGTAGTTATTTACTAAAGCAAAACCATGGCTGTGAAGAATTTGGGGGCTTATGCTTGATTCAAACCTGTCTGAAAACTCACAGAAAGTAACTCACAGAAAATATCTGATATGTGTCTCCTATGGGCAAATTATATCTTTCTCCAATTTTTCAAATAATGATTTTTTCCCTTTTGAGGAGCATTTGCTCCATTTACATTCCACCTTAAGCATTTGTAATCCATAATCAAATTAAAAAATTAGAAGAAGCAATACCTGTAGCCCCCAGTCAGTATCATCCTTTTGAGTTTTTTGTTGCAATTTCTTCTGATACCTCCATTTGAATCTTTCAATTCTGCTTTCAATTTTTTTCTAGCAATGTCATTGTTTTTTTAAATTTTATTCAGAATTCAATTGAATCACCTGCTGTTTAAGAGTAAAAATCCTTCCATTTATCCCATTGAAATTGTATTTTTTCTGTTTTAATCTGTTAGTCAAAAGAGAATACTATTTTATCTTATGCAAAATTCTAGTAGAAATTTCTTTAATAATAATTATATCTGTATCTTCAGTCTTACATAAAAATGCTGCTGCAAAACTTCTTTTCTTGTCTTATTCCTGACAAGTATACCAAAACTTCCTTTGGAACATTTCTTATTCTTGAAAATCTCAGATTTATTGTACAGACTTTATCAAATTGTTTTACATAGCTTTCCATCTTTTATACAGTGATTTAGTTAAGTTTCTGCTCAGTTGCTCAAACGTTTTTGAAGCAAATCGGGTTAATTCTTCTCTCTGCATACTCATCCTCCTGTCCCCACTATTCTTGCCAATTTTCTGGTGGTTGTTATTATTATATAGTAACAACTGCCACTTTTATCCATTTAAAACTTTTTTATAATGACTTCTTCTTAAACTTTTTGCCAATTATTTAATACCATTTTTTTCCTTTATTGCTTCACAATCCAGAAAAAATAATCACTTACATGTAGAATTTCATCCTGTCACTCAAAAAATCTCTATTTAACTATATTTGCATCCAAAAGTTGCTAACAAATAAGGCTCATGTTAACTTTAAGTCTATATAAATTGCATTACAGCTGTGAGCTTGATCTTTCCATTTTCTTTGCTGGTCAGATTTCACCATCTGGCTATTTATCTTTGTTTGAATGGCATCCCTTTTCCTTCAGGGGCATCTAGTTTGCCATGAAACCTCATCAGAAGCTGTTCCTGGCATGGTTTCCAAAGTTGGTATTTCAGTGTGGTGGTACTGGTCGCACTACCAGAAAATTGGCAAAGAAAAATTGCAAAGTGATGTGTACCTCTTTCCCTGTTCTGACCCAGGCTTCATCAAACGTATTGAAACACAACCTTGTTTCAAAAGCAAAACCTATTTTAATGCAATGCTGGAAATTACTTTCATTTCCAACCAGAACTCATTATACACAGTTCCCCAAGATAAACCCACACTTGTCAGTGCTGGGGAATGCTGCCAAAAACAGAAGTTTTCAAAGTAATTATAACAAAGCCCACCAGAAGTATCAGAAAAAAACAACCAGAGTACGCAGAGTTTCAAGAAGGACTCGGAATCTAATTGAATTGCTTTGCTTCCTGCAATGCGTTCATCATTGAGGTCTGACTTTTATCCCTTATGGGAGGGGTAGTCACCTCCCAGCCTTACTCCCGAGTCGCCCCTTTTGCTTCAGCTGCTCTTGCCTTCTAGCAGCTTTGCGCACACTTGCACTGGGAACAGGCTCCATGGGGTCCTCTGCTTTGCTGCTGCCAGACTTTGAAGACTCTGAAGGCAGCACCCCACTGCCAGATGGTCCTGGCCCCATTCCTGTATCGGATGCAGAATCCTCATCCAAGTCCTCTCCAGACTCCCTGACTGGTCCCCTTTCTCCCCTACTGTCCAACTCTGCTGCCGTCTGCACTGGCTGCCTGTGAACCACAACATTCCGTTTGATGCTCGATACATAGAATTCTATTTAATGTTATAGTTTCATATAATATTTCAGCACTGTAGTACAAAATTAAGCATTTATTTCAGTCACTAAATAAAGCTACTGGGATTCAAAATTGTTCTGCCTTGAATTTGATGAGCTACCTTGTAGAATAGGCTTATCTTTCTCATCTTCAGTTCTGTCAACTATAACATCAGGTATCTCATTGTTAGTTAATATATTTAGTATATTATTATATATATGTCCTCCATAACTCTGTATCAAGTTGTTATATTCACATGCATATACATATAAATAGGATTGGAAAGAAATACATTAGCCCAAATATGCCAGTTATGAAATGTACTTCAAGCTGCTATTTTCAAGTGTTGTTCGCAAAGATGTGTTAAGAGTCATAGTACAATAGCAATAGCACATAGGCTTGTATACCACTTTATAGTGCTTTCCAGCCCTTTCTAAGTGGTTTACAGAGTCAGCATACTTCTCCCAACAATCTGAGTCCTCATTTTACTGACCTTGGAAGAATGGAAGGCTGAATCAACCTGGAGCCGATCAGATTCGAACCCTAGGCAGTGAGCAGAGTTAGTCATGCTTTGCTTTGCTTTGCTTGGGGGTTGGGGAATGACTCTGATATTTTAATTGTTTTTTTAAAAGTTCTTGATTTTGAAATCACCATATACCTGCTAAACATAAAATAGGGATAGGAATTGAGAGCATATAAGCAGGTCAGGAAGCTGAAACTGTGCATACTGAGAACCTCTTTCCTCCCTCTTCTTATATATTCAATGGATTTTAATTTCTTCTCCCGTCCCACCCCCATTCCCAGTTCATGCATGTATAGTTCCCTATTTATTTATTTATTTTATTTTATTTATTTGTCAATTGTTTACGAGATAATAAGTAAAAGTGTATACATAATTATGGATACATGAAATGAGTACATATAAGAAAAATGAAAGAAAAATAAAAGAAACAATAGGACAGGGACGGTAGGTACGTTGGTGCGCTTATGCACGCCCCCTACAGACCTCTTAGGAAAGGGGTGAGGTCAATAGTAGACAGTCTAAGGTTAAAGTTTTTGGGGTTTGGGGAAGAAACTACAGAGTCGGGTAGAGTATTCCAGACATTGACCACTCTGTTGCTGAAGTCGTATTTCCTGCAGTCAAGCTTGGTGCGGTTAACCTTGAGTTTGTATCTGTTGTGTGCTCTTGTGTTGTTATGATTGAAGCTGAAGTATTCATTGACAGGTAGGACATTGCAATGTATGATTTTATATACCATGCTTAAATCAGACCGAAGACGGCGTAATTCAAGGTTTTCTAGTTCTAGAATTTCAAGTCTGGTGGCATAAGGTATTCTACAACGAGTAGAGGAGTGGAGAACTCTTCTTGTGAAATATTTCTGGACTTTCTCAATTGTGCTAATATCAGATACGTAATGTGGGTTCCAGACTGATGAGCTGTATTCGAGTATTGGTCTAGCAAATGTTTTGTATGCTCTAGTTAGTAGTGTGATATTACCAGAGAAAAAGCTACGTAAGATTAGGTTAACAACTCTTAATGCCTTTTTGGCTATGTAGTTGCAGTGGGCACTAGCACTTAGAGATCATTAGAGGTGAATATTCCAAGGTCCTTTACAGAGCTTGGATCATCAACAAGATCTTGACTATTCAGCTTGTATTTTATTTTCGGATTTTTTTTGCCAATATGTAAGACAGAGCATTTATTTGTTGAGATTTGAAGTTGCCATTTGTTTGACCATTCTGATACACAGTCAAGATCTTTTTGAAGGGTAGCAGTATTGTCTGTGGTATTGAACAGCTTTACATCATCAGCGAAAAGAACGCAGTTGCTCTTAATATGATCACAGAGGTCATTTATGTAGAGTATGAAGAGAGTTGGTCCTAGAACACTGCCTTGGGGGACACCACTATTGACAGGTACAGAATTTGATAGGACACTCCCAATTTTGACCATTTGTTGTCTGTTTGACAGGAATGCTTCTATCCAGTTATGCAGTTGTCCAGAGATACCATAGGATTTTATTTTTAGTAGTAGTTTGTCATGTACCACTGAATCAAAGGCTTTACAGAAGTCTATGTAGATTGCATCTATTGTTTTGCCCTGATCAAGTTGTGTAGTCCATATGTTTTTGCAGTGTGAGAGTTGCAGATTACAGGATAGTTTTTTTCTGAAACCAAATTGTTTATTGGAGAGTAGGTTGTTTGTCTCTAAGTGGAGGATGATGGATTGGTTAATAATTGATTCCATGACTTTACAGGTGACGCAGCATAAGGAGATTGGTCTGTAATTTTCAACTAGGCAAGGGTCTCCCTTTTTGAAGATGGGGATGACTGTGGCTTGTGACCATAGGTTAGGCAAGGAACTGGTCCTGAAAGATTTTTCAAAGATTATGCTTAGAGGTTTGGCTATGGCAGTGGATAACTTTTTTAAGAAATAGGCACATATTCCATCCGGTCCAATAGATAGGGATGGTTTTAGATTGCGTAGTGCTTTTTCAACATTGTCTTCTGTAAAATCGATATGTATTAGATCACTGTAGTTATCTGTGGTTCGGCTAGGAAATGCTGGGCATGATCCATTGCTGTTTACAAATACTGAGCCAAAAAATGTGTTAAAGATGTTGGCTTTAATGGTGTCGTCGTTGCAGTCTTTACCATTAGGTCCTATCAGGGGTGGGATGGACCTTGAATCTTTTAGTTTGTTGTTTACAAAATTGTAAAAAGCATTGGTGGAATTGGTGCTTAGAAGGTTTTCCTCTTGTTTAATGTGATAATTGGTGCATTCGGTCTTTATTTGGTGGCATAAATTTTTGTATCGGCTTTTGAAATTGGCAACGTGACCAGATTTGTTTTTCCGCCAGAGTGATCTCTTTTTGGATTGAAGTTTCCTTATTGTTATGGGCAATCTGTTTTTTTTGTTTTGTTTTGGGAGTAGTTGTTGGTACATATAGTTTGATGACTCTTTTGACTTCAAGTAAAAATATGTTGTAATGGTCTTCAACAGTATTGCATCCAGTGAATAGAGATTGCCAATCAAGGGATGAGAGATCGTTGTTTATAAGATCATAGTTGCCTTTTTTGAAATTATAATTGGGGATCACATCATTGTGGTGGTTTTTGTGTGAACGTATGTTGAGACAAAAGTCAATCATATTGTGGTCACTGCTGGAAAAGGGTTCTTTAGTTTGTATTCCGTAAATTAAATTCAAACTATTGCAGAAGATGAGATCGAGGCAGTTGTTTAGTCTAGTGTTGTTGGATACTAGTTGTTCCAGTCCCAGATTTGTAACAGCATTGTAAAAGGTTGCATGTATGGTTTCAGTTGTACATTCATTTAGGGTCCAGTCAATATGAGGCAGATTGAAATCATCAAGAAAGATAAAAGGGTATGGGCAGGATGCTGCCCATGTTAGTAGTGTATTTAGCTTGTTTACATGTTCGATGTCATAATCAGGGGCTCTGTAACATAGTAAGAATCGAATTGTGATATTTAAGGATACTTCACAGATAATGGTCTCAGGAAGAGCAAGCTCCTGGGTAACTTGGATATTTTTTAGATGTAAGGACTTTTTGTAGAAGATAGCAATACCACCTCCTCTACGAATTTCACGATCTGATCGGTAAACATGATAGTCTCTTACTGTGGTAATGGAGTCGGGGAGAGATGCATTGAGCCATGTTTCACAGACAAATATAATGTCGAATTTAGCCATATTTAGTAGGAGGAAAAATTCAGGTATTTTATTTACAAGGCTTCTTGCATTGAGTAGCTTGCATTTAAGGCCAGCAGTAGTTGGAATTGAGGTAGTTAGGGGCGTGCGTGCCTAGTCTTGGGTGATGGTGGATTGGTTGAGGTAGGGTTGTGGTTGAAGGTTAAAGCTGAGTTGCGGGATGTGTGACTAAGTTTTTCTCACAATAACAACCTTTCAGGAAAGTGTTGTTTATGGGAAAAAAAAGGGGGGGGGGTTGGCCTAAGGTTTTCCAATAAGCCTGAGGGTAGAGTTGGGGCTAGATTTCCAGTCTTCTAGTCCAGATTTCAGTCCGTGTACCACCCTCACAGTTCCAATTGTCTCTTATGATACTTGTCTGCTTGGATTATGAACCTGCTGACAGGGCCTTTCTCTCTAATTACCATGACCCAGTTTGAGAAACAGTACTTATATGAATAATGGAATAAAAATGCAACCAATCAATCAAAATGTGCAGTGATTAAATTACGGGGCACAAAATGGAATCCTGCACTGAGATTTCTTTGAAGAGTTCATATAGTCTGATAGTGAGGAAAAAGTAGACACACTCAAATGTTAGCATGACATGAATTTTATTGTTTATTCAGGGGCAGACTTTTGGGTTAAGTTTATTTTAATTAAATAGGCAATATGAAATTAATAAAATAAATTCAAATACTGAATGTATTGGTATGGGTTGACAGTTTTGAGAATTCAAAGATAAAAGCCATCTGTAGTATCTCTGAGAATGTGATATAATGAGAATAAACAAGGAGACTAAAGCCCTAATTGTACTATAATTTACAACCAGAGTATATGCCTTGTTTAATATGATTTACAGACAAGCAACATTCAAGCTTTGTTTTTTTTGTATTGTATTTAACTTTTTTTCATTAAAAATACTGCTTAAAAATTTTCCTCATGTGAAGCATAAATGTAGATGGCAAGAGTAATTAGGTTGCAAATGAAAATGACCCACTTGACTATAGAAATTATTAGAAAGAATTTTAGTGGCTTTTATGATACCATTTAATATAGCTGTTAAATTGTTGTTCATTGAAATTAGTGAGGGTTTTTTTTTCTGTTCTGTTCTTTTATTACACTATTCCTTAAATTTTACATTTATGGATAGGCACAAAAGTATTTGATTCTTAGGTACGTACATTCCTTTGGGTTAAAACTATTTGTTCAGTGTTCAAAATCATAATGACAATGAACAAGGGAAACTTACAATGGGTCCCCAAAGTTCTAGGTTCTGCATTGTCCCTGCAATTATGTGATCCCAATTTCTGATGTTACCTTTTGGCTTCCCATAAGCACAGTCAAAGTAGCCAGCTATGGATTGTGAGATCCCAGGAATCCTGTACTCCAGGGGTGTCAAACTCATGATGACACGTTGCTGACACGTGATGTATCACAACTTTTCCCCCCTTTGCTAAAATGGAGGTGGGTGTGGCCAGTGTGTGATGCATTTAGCCCATGGGCCACAAGTTTGACACCCCTGCTGTACTCCATAGCAGTCCCTGTCTGCCCACACTCCATAGTGCACACACATGCCTGCAGCCCTTGCCTTCTTACAGACTTTGCTTGCCCTTCTTAGCCTCTGTCAGCCTTCTCACTGCCCCATTGCCCTGCCTTCAGCCCTTACCCCCTTCAGCCCCTGGCATAGGCACATATGCGCTTCCCCCCCCCCTCAGACTTCTGTTTCTTCCTACTCATTTGTGCATCTGATGGTCACAACGGCAACCAGAACTGCCAGGATTGGTATTGCTATGTGAGGCACTTCTGTAGTATTGCACTTTGACCATATTGCTTAGTGATGTAATTTGGACTCTCCTGAAAACTCCCTGCACATCTTATTCTATAAGAAAAGAAAGAAAAGCACCACTTGCATTCTTCAATATTTTCAACAGTGGTTGTGTTAAATATAAAAAGGCGGCCATATAATATTCTGTGGAAGAGGGAGAGAAGAGACAGAAGATAACTAGAGTTCTAAATTAGTTCCAGGTAGAGAGATAGACCATTTAGTATATAAAATACCTGCTGACCAACAATGCAGCAAATGAGAGTTGTAAGAACTGAATTTCATATAGATTCAAACATACATGTAGATTTGTTTAACCATGATTTATTTATTTAGTATTCATGAACAGTTTAAATTACAAAAAAATGGATGATACAGTACATTAAATGAAAATCAAAATACTACTACTAGAACTCAATAGATGGATAGCAGGGGATGAAGTAGCACAGAGGCTTAAAGATGCTAGATGTGTTGAACATTTGCCAACACTCTGGTAGTTCAAGTCCAGCTCCGTGGGTGCACTCCTGTTTTTTGTCTCTAGCTCTGTCCACCTAGCAGTTACTGAATGCATTCATTGCAAGTAGATAGGTGGTGGGAAACTGCTGGCTGCGTTCTGCATGGGGAGCTGAAACTAGCATTGGTTCTTCCTGGTGGAGGAGAGATGGTTGAACTTGCAGCCTTCCTGACCTTGCATGATCAATGCTAAAACAAACAAACAAACAAACAAGATAAAAATGACAAATCCAGTCTATATATCTGGCTGATGGTGCGACCTACCATAATAATTTGGTCTTCTCAAAAAAAAAAAAAAATTGTACTTTATATTGAAATTACAATACAAAAGTGGACCCTGCACTTGTGGGAATACGCTAGAAAGAAATTTGAAATTACAGTATAAAGTATAAATACTTGTTTGTTTTTTGAGAAGATCAAATTATTATGGTTGGTCACACCATCAGCCAGATAGCCAACAGATTTGCTAATATTTTGTGCATTTCAATAAGTGGAGAATATATATCTGGGATTATTTATTTTATTTTTATTTGATTTGATTTGTCAATTGCTTACAAGATAATAGGTATAAGTATAAACATAGTTATGAATACATGGATACATATAAAAAAAATAAAAGAAACAATAGAACAGGGACGGTAGGCACGTTGGTGCGTTTATGTATGCCCCCTATTATATCCAGCTCAGCTGTTTTGCCATATAAAAAGATCATGAACAGTCTACTTCAGTTGGAATTATGGCATCAGCATTTTGAGAGTTGGTGTGTCCAGTTGCTTTGCATTTTCAGCATGTAATTTAAAAGAAAAGTAATTGATCTACTCTAAGATTTCATGCTAATTTGCTGTGATTGAATTGTCCAGCTTCTTGATCTTGAAGAACTATTATTTTGTGGTTTTGTCCTTTTCAGTGTTTGTATAAGCTGCCAGTTGTATTTTCTAATATACTCTTTGATCACCTTTGAATGATCTTATTTAGTGCAATACGTTCTGCATTGATTTTAATAAACCATTCATATTTCCATTGTCATTGCTTCTGCATCATTGTTTATTTCTTTTCTGGATTTTTTAAATTTTTGATTTGGTATCATCAATATCCTTGGCTAATTATAACAGAGTTTCAGTTATATAGAAAACAACTAAGCTCTCATTCAATTCACTGAGTGCTCTGAAACAATTCGATCATTTCAGCTGGAATGCATCCATCTGACACTTGATAGTCAATGCAAGCTGCTGTGCTTTATTTATTTATTTAAGAATTTTTTAAGATTTATAAACTGCCTCAATCTCTTATGACTCTGGACAGCAATTTTATTCTCTCCTGTTTCATATTGATTTTCAATGTTATGTATACTACTTGATTATCTCTTTCAATGCTGAAGTGGTTGAAAATTTAACAAGCCATAAAAATAGGTCAATTATTGGACAAAATATGAGAATAAAAAAACTTATTTTTTACAAGTCTTAGAGTGATCTATTCAGCTATGTAAACAATACAAACACCAATAAGCCAAAATTATAGCAATTTCACTCTTCCACTGAAATTGCTTACATAGTTGATATCTGGTACTTGACTTTTTATTAACAAAATGACAGAAATTGCTTTAGCTAATTAGTAGCTAATAGCTAATTAGTTAGCAAAATTAAAAGAGAAACAGCAAAAAAAAATCTGTCCTAAGGGGTTAATTTACATGTATTTATTTATTTGTTTGTTTGTTTGTTTGTTTATGCACTTTCCTTGAATTAGAGGCAGTTTGGCCTAATGCAGGGGTGTCAAACTGGTGACTTGTGGGCCAGATTTATCATGCGTAGGCCACGCCCATGCCAGGTCCACGAAGGGGGAAAGCATTACGTGACAGCAATGCGACACTGCAAATTTGACACCCGTGGTCTAGTGATTAAGGCACCAGTCTAGAAAGCAAGAGACTATAAGTTCAAGTCCCACCTTAGCCAGGAAAGCCAGCTAGATGACCTTGTGCAGTTGCGCTCTGTCAGCCCAACTCATCCCACAGGACTGTTTGGAGAAAATAGGTAGAGGAAGGATGTGTTTATCACCTCAAGTATTTGTGAAAATAATAAAGGCAGGTGACAAATAAATAATTATTATTTTCAAAGTCTGCCTTAGGAGAAAAAGATAAAGGGGAAGGAGAAAAGAAAAGACTTTTAGGCTAACTCTCAAGAGAGTTCTTATTTCCCAATCCCATGCAAATCAATAAAATTTTCTTCCTTCCTTTCATTTTTTAGCATAGTGCTTACAATATCTCACAATGTGTTCCCAGAGTCATATGTGGAATTATCAAGTCTGGGGTGATTTTTTAAAATTCAGTCTAGATTCATAACTTCTGTATAGTCGATGGTGATGACAAGCTTCTGCTATGGCTGCTTGACTTAACTAATACAGGTCATCAGTCTGAAATCCGCATTACATATCTAATATTATTACAGTTGAGAAAGTCCAGATATATTTCACAAGAAGAGTTCTCCACTCCTCTATTCATTGCAGCATACCTGATGCCACCAGACTTGAAATTCTAGACCTAGAAAATCTAGAACTATGCTGCCTGCAGTCTGATCTAAGTATAGTACATAAAATTATATATTGCAATGTCCTACCTGTCAATGAATACTTCAGCTTCAACCATAACAATACAAGAGCACACAATAAATACAAACTCAAGGTAAACCGCTCCAAACTTGATTGCAGGAAATACAACTTCAGCAACAGAGTGGTCAATGTCTGGAATACTCTACCTGACTCTGTGGTTTCTTCCCCAAACCCCCAAAACTTTAACCTTAGACTGTCTATTATTGACCCCTTTCCTAAGAGGTCTGTAGGGGGCATGCATAAGTGCACCAACGTGCCTACCATCCCTGTCCTATTGTTTCTTTTATTTTTCTTATATGTATCCATTTCATGCATTCATAACTATGTTTATACTTGTACCTGTTATCTTATAATTGCTTGACAAAATAAAATAAACAAATAAATATAAAACGATAAGGAAGGGAGGGTATAGTCCCACGGTTTTCTGCATTGTGTCAAATGATTTATTTATTTATTTACAAGTCTAGATGGCCATCCAACTTGTAAAAATGCAATTCTAGGCAATATACCATTACCAACAACAAAAAAGGGCAAAAAATAAAAATGACAACAAAACGCATGGTCAGGGCATATCAGCATACACTCCACCTCCAAGGATGAGCTCCTCTAACTTCCTGGTCCCAACCTTTGATGAAACAACTTGAACATGAAAGTTTCTCTAAAATCTAACAGGATCAGGGTTAGTCAAATCTAGCGGAGAGCGGGAAGATCAATCCATAAGGTAGATGCAAAACATCCTCCTAGGTCCCATCCAATTCAAGAAAGGAACCTGGAGAATACCCCTTTTGGTAAGCTATGTGGAATAGGCAGAAACAACTGGAGACAAGACTTCCTGTGCTATAAAGGGCTTTAGAGGTGATAACCAACACCTTCAATTGTAAGGCCTACTGGGAGCTTCTAAAGCAGAAGTGTTATATAGACATACAGAGAAGCACATGACTCCATGCTGAATATAGTATGTTTAAGCACTGTTGTTAATAAAATGTGAAAATCCATAATTTGAAATCAGATGGCAATCCCATTCCAGAAATTCTGGCTCCAAGTTAACTCATGATTCATATTTTGTGCTAATTATTCTGGCATGTCATTTGCATTTCTGGATAACATTTAGGGCATGGAAGGATGCAACAGATGGATGAAAAAACCAGATTTGCCTAATAGTCTGATGAAGGGCCATGCTTTTGATTTAAATAATTGCTGCTACAAGTGATCGTCTGATAGAGTTGCTAAACTGATATGTATACAGTCCTCTGGGAAGAATATTGGAGGCCATTTAGTGATATATTTAAGTAATGCAAGATAAGCACTCCACAGACAGATGAGCAAAATGAAGAACACATCTTGTCAAGCAATATATCCAAAACTGACACTGCAGGTTTTTGACATCTTCAACTAGCATACTGAAGAAAAAAAATTGTCCTCTCACTACACTTGGAAAATAGTTACTCATTTGCGATAAAATTAATTGATTCCTTCATTTTAGCCAGAGAATGCCCCTCTTCTTCAACAAGATAGAGCCCACTTGGCTGACTTGGGGAGGGCAAGTAAGAAATGGCCATACTTTGTTTTAGGGGTCTGTTTTGTAGACCTGGCTTATTTAATTATTCAAATAGGACTTCAGTGATTCCACAAATGCAACCAGATTTTATTTTCTTTGTCTTCCAAATCTTTCCCCAGATTACTTGCATAACATCTTCTTCTGTTTGTTTGTTTTTTAGGAGTAAGTACACCAATGATAATTAGCCATAGCTTTTCCTTTTAGATCCAACGAAACAACATCTAGAGGTGAAGATGATTCCAAAATTGTCCATGGATTTGATCAATGCCGAAAATATAAAGAGAAGAGGAAAATTGAAAGTGTTTAGGATATTACTATCAGTCTTCTTTAATTTCTTGTTGTTTCTTCAGATTTTGTCTTCTGTATCATATGTATTCTATTGCATATGCATATGCTGTATATGCATCTATTCCTTAAGCTTATGCACTTGATAATGCTTAAGCTTAAGGAATATCAATACACTTGATAATGCTCTTAGTGCTTTCATGCAAACACTTGGATAACCATGGAAACTTCTCTATATACTCACTTGTTCATATCTAACCCCCAGAGATTCATGCTATTTAGCTTTCTTCCACAAAGGATTGGGACAAAAGCAAAGTCTGTTTTACAACCAATAATAAAGATATATATGTTTGGATATTTTACCTATATATTCCTGAATTTGGTAACTCAGCTATGAAAACAGGTCAATGGCCAACATAGAATATGATATTAAAGGGAGACTGATTCCTTAAGGAAAAACATACTAGCAAAACTGTAACAGATAATGTCAGGTTATATTACTTTGCTACCACTTTTTGAACAAAGAAAGGGGTCTCTGTTTTTCATTTATGAATATAGGTATTAATTAAATATCACCTTTCACATCAAATGCCATCAGTTGTGACACATTAAAAAAATTCTCTTATATAACAAAGTACGATCTATAAGTACATAATAAACTATATGATCAGTGGGCATGAGTATTGGATCAATTGCCCCACCCCATGGGCCACAAAATACTAATATCTTAGCATGTACCTACAATTATCCATGCACCAGAAGGATGTGAGAAAGTCCCAAACCAGCAATTTTGATCCTAAGACAGGTGAAAGGGCATAGAAGAGTAAAAGAGAGAGAAAAAAAAACCTTCAATGTTAGAGCCAAATAGGCTTTCCCTATAACATTAGTGAGAGCCATTTTCTGAGAAAACACCATAAAAGAAAGATTAAAACCTCCAGTCTAAATAAACCTATTCTCTTTTCATAACTATTATCTATAAACATAATAAAACAGCCAACTCCTTCACTAAACAGAAGTAGAATGCTTTGTGGTATCTTCCTCAAAAGAGATGACACCTTTGTACCTCTTACAGTTTGCTATTGGGAATTACTGAACTCGTTTAGTTTTGTAGTTCTCTGAAGAATAGCAATAGCAATAGCACTTAGACTTATATACTACCACACAGAGCTTTACAGCAGTCTCTGGGTGGTTTACAGAGTCAACATATTGATCCCAACAACATATTGTCCTCATTTTACTGACTTCAGAAGGATAGAAGGCTAAGTCAACCTCAAGGCCCATCAGGACCGAACTCCAGACTGTGGGCAGTTTGCCTTCGATGCTTGCATTCTAACCACTGCATCACCAGGACTCCTAGAAACCTCACTTCTGGGATACACAATATCAACGTGGCATTTCATTCTAGCATTTTGAGATGATCGTAACTTCTATTTTTAATTGAATTTTTAGCATTTTTACATACTGCATTTGGCCTCAAATCCAACTGCTATTAAGTCATCATAAGTAAAATGAATGTGGGATAATGGGAAGTTCAACAAATAATTACTCTTTGATTTCCGTCTCAAGATTTCAGAATGCTAACTTTGTCTTCATATTCTAATGTAAGGGTTCCATCTCAATAGAAAATACTTAGCGATTATTGAAAAGTAAAGGTCAATACTGTAGTTTAGTATCTGAACATACTAAATACATACATGTTTATGTTCTCATTCAGGAAGAACAGCTGTAAAGGTTCTGCCCTTTAAAAGCTTTTATCCCTTGTCAGTTCCTTTCCCCCATCTTATGAAATTGTTGTGGTTCTGAGTCAGTTAGCACATAGCAACAGAAATCTATGGTTGCAAATAAAGAAGGGCAGGTGGAAAGGAACCTGCAAAGGATGGTATTGGATGAATGAAAAAAGATATGAGCAATAACAAGTAATAATTAATGTATAGTGAAGTGCTTATAAAGGAGTATGCTATGTAAAGACTTTTCTGAGAATTTTTGTGACCAGGCAAGCAAATTTAAAATAAAAATGGCTTGACCTCTCCTTGGCTTAGTGCATATCTGAAGGATTTACCAATATAATATTTGGCATAGTCTTTCAAGCGTAGCTAGCTCAAATGATTTCAAAAATAAGTCTACCATGAGTCCAGGAAAGATTTAATTTACTAACTAATCTGATGGGAGGAATGTGTCCCTCCAAATTATGGAATGAATTGACCTTGTTTACACAGAGAGAGGAGCTGTGTGGGAAGACTATAAATTGTACTGTACACTTTCTCAGATTTTCTGTATAAATGCAATATCAGGAGTTTTCAAGTCAATGTATAGAATGTGAAGGATGTGTGTTTGTGTTTATTTTTATAGTCATAATGTACACTGAAGATGAAATTTAATTTTGTTGTATGAGGTGCAATGACAATAAAGTAAACTAAACTAAAATTAAAGTTGGAGGGTACTTTGGATATAATCAGAAACAAAGGACCAGCTGAACTAGAAAGAATCCATGTTTGAATGGAATGTAACTTCTTTACAATCTTCTCTGGTAAATGATCTTTGCTACTGATCATGATGAAGGTAATTAATCATATGATAAATACTTAGTCTAATAAAATACATGCAGTCCATCCAAAACAAAAGGTAGCTGAATTAAAAGGAACTATGTGATCAACATGCTATGCAGGGGTGGGATTCAATTTTTTTAACAACTGGTTCTGTGGGCGTGGCTTAGTTGGCGGATGTGGGTTGGTGGTCATGTGACTGGGTGGGTGTGGCCAACTCGACATCATTCATGTCAAGGGGCACTTCTCCTTGCCTGGCCTCTCATGACAGTGGGGATGCTACAATGGTCATAAGTGTGAAAAATGGTCATAAGTCACTTTTTTCAGTGCCATTGTAACTTTGAATGGTCACTAAATGAACTGTTGTAAGTCAAGGATTACCTGTACAAAAATACAAAAAGCTTCTTTGCTTGAAAAAAGCTGCCCTAAATACTAATCATTAGATTAAAAATACCTGCAAGTCTGAGTTACAACTCAGGCAGGGTGCCAGAGCACCTTGAGGAATTAAAATGCTTAATTATCAGCAGCCAACTCTTACTCATAAAAAGTGAAACCCTTTAGCAGAGAGGTCATTTAAGCTCTCCAGAAAAAGCACACCCAGGAAAAGCAATCCTTAGATCCATTCATACCACTTAAAGACATCAGCTGGCCTCACTCACTCACAAGATATCTTAAGGAAATCATCCAGATTTAAGGAAAGTTCACATGCCCCCCAGAAAAGCAGTAAAAAAATCAGTGCCAAGCTTGCATTCAGCCTCTTGGAAGTACACAATGAAAGGACAGTGCCATATACCACTAAAGAAGTGAAGGAAGACCCCTCCTCAGATACAAAAAGAAACCATGAGGCAGGAAAAAATTCAAACACAAAACAAATAATTAAATCAAAACAGTAGCTGTTGCTTGTTGAAGCTGAATAGGGAAAATTATCCCACCAATATACACAGGATTAAATGTCACCAAGCACAGAATTTAACCTTCACCAAAGACCAGTTTTAGAACAAAACTCAGAAAGGGTATATAAACTCACGTTTGAATGACAATCTTTCTAGCTACCCAAGAAGCCTTGCTGAACGTCACTCATCTTGGTTCCCTGTCATTAAAAGCTTATTTCTGACAGCTCTGCTTCATTATTCAATTATTTCTTGAAAGTGCTGATTGTCCAGGGAAGTATTTCCTCCCAACAGCAGTGTAAAAATCTTAAAACAACCCTTCCCCTTTAAGAAAGTCAAGCCCCAGAAGCTCTGGAGACAGGAAGTCTAGGTGTACTGGCAATAATGTAATAAGGGTAGAAAAAAACACAAGGAGATTGCTTCTTAGTACCAGTTCTCCGAACTGCTTAGAAAGTTAACAAGGGGTTCTATAGAACTGGTCAGAACCGGTAGAATCCCACCTCTGATGCTATGGTGGAATAAAACAATGAATTGCCAAAGTCCAAGAGAAAGAAAATCATTGGATGACTGATGAATAAAAGTCCTGAAAATTAAGATATAAACTCCCATAATTGAGAATTATCCAAGAAAAGCTAGACCCTACCATCACAAACTATTTTCTAAATTATAACAGTATCCCATAAGGAAAACAGATGAAAACACCTTTATGTTATCAAATAGATGAATAGAAATTCTGGATCAAGAATGTAAGGAGTATGGGGAGGTACCTGTATTGTACATGAACTTCTCCATCCTATAAGGATGAGTGCTAAAGCAAAAAAGGCTCTCTTTTGGGTCTTACCTAATGACATCCCTTCACAGACAAGACCCATAACATGACGTTCATGTCAGACTGACAGACTGAATAGATGTGATTGAAGATAAGTGGTCCCTCAAATAAGCTTTTCATTGCCTCTTTCTGAGATGTTTCTTCAATTTCCCAGTCTACACTACAGATGTAAGACTTCATTTCAGCCTCCCATTCAGACTTGATCCAGTGAAGCTTTGGGGAGTAGTCAGTGTCAGTCAGGAGCAGATATTCACAATATGATCTTAAAAGTCTTACTGGCTGAGAATGATGGTGATTTATTCATGGAAGTATAAATTTTAGGCAACCAGTAATCTGTAAGATAACCAAGCTTTTACCTGTATTGCTAAAGAATGGCATAACTTGGCCTTAACCTGTAAGCCTAAGCACACATTCTTGAGAATATTTAGAAGCAGACATGCTTAAAACTGGACTTCTAGTCTACATAACTACATAAAATTAAGCAAGATGAGTAAATAGGCAGCATGCTGTTATTGCTTGACATGGCTTTTTTGTTACTTCCATTTTTTCCCAGCACAACTCAGAGTAATACTGTGATAGAGAAATACTGTGTTCTAGACATGAATAAGAATAAAAATACAAATAAGAATAGGAGGACAGGGAGAAAGAGGAATTATTTTCAGGAAGCTCCTGAATTTGCTTTGACAGATTTTGTCAGCCACCTGTATTGTTGCAATAGCATAGAAAATTGCTATCTCCTTGTTTTGTGTTGCCTAACTCTTTATCCTTCATAATTCATTAACATTAAATGTTTGGTGAGAGGAATTCCTTTAAAATATGTTCACTTGGTATGTGGGAAATCATGGAGGAGGCAGATTATTAGACAAATGATTATACAGTCAAAATACAATCTTTGCATGCATTCCTTAATATCTTTGGGGGAAGGTATTGCAATTATTGATTAATATACCATCGACTTTCTTTTTCCAGAATATTAATGTCATTATTAAATAGAGCAGGACCAAGAAATTAGATACTCTAATGAGAAGCTTCTTTTGCCTGGATAAATTAGAAGTTAATCCGCTATTCTGTATTTATGGCATTGAAAATACTTTTCAGTCCATCAAGTTGAGACAAGTTCCTTCCACCAAACTAACACCAAATAACTGCCCACATTTGCTAACATTTACCAGTGTAATTCTTTTGTCCTGAATGAATGGGAGGACAAATTTCTAAGTTCCAATTCAGTAGAGATTTGATCACTGGGGAGATCAAAATGAGCTCAAAGTCAGTGATTATTCCACAGTGATTAGCAGTGTTTATGGAGGCCATGAAAATGCAGGTAGTTAAAATGGTCTTACATTGACCCCTTCGTGTGGTCAGCAGATAACATGCAACCCCATTAACAATGTGATTTCTCCCAAGTCACAGCTTGTTCACTTTTAGCAAGACTTCAGGAACATCTCATTACAAAGCCAGCATGCAAACTGCATTAACTTTCTCATTGCATTCAAGTAACATGCTGGCTGCATTCTCATCTGCAAAACAAGGAATTACAATCTTTTTTTTTTCACTGAAGAAGAAAAAGAGAGGAGATATATTATTTACCCCAGAGGTAACATTTTGTATGGTAAGTGTCCTCATAAACTGTTCAAATAAAAATGTTTATATATTGGGGGTGATATCTAATAGCATTGCATTTTAGTCCACTGGGATAGAATCACAAGTCAAAGCAGTAAGAACCCGTGATTTCCAGGTCAGGATTTATATAACAGGAATGGCTGCGATATAAAATATAACAATTGCTCACTATCAAAGCCACCAAGTATTATCCTAAGTGTATGTAATAATTCAGGACAGAAGAATTGTTCACGCTTTAAACTCTCATGCCAGCCATTTACCCTCTTCTCACTGCCAGTAAGCAATCAACTCTTTGTATGGCTTCCTGCTTGTCTGTAATAAAGAACCAAATATTTCATCTCTGTGAATCTTCTGCTGGTCAAGTTGAAGAACTAAGCTAAGCTGTGAAGTTTCAGAAGATTTGTGAGCAAGGTGGATTTGAATCATTTTGTAGCTTTTCAAAGCCTTCAGATTTATTGGCTTTTTGCTGCTTCTAAGATTGCTACAGAAAATATACAACAGCACAACTTCATTTCTTCGTATGAAGAATGCTGATGGATGGTTGAGTGGCTGCTCTGAATTGACTTGAGTAAGGGGCCAAGAGCTTTTATTGCCTTATTAATGCATACAGCTATATCAGAGCTCTTTGGGGGCAGCAAGCCACCATTGATTTAGCCTTGATTTACTTTCTCAGTTCCTGAATTCCTTACCATTAACATATACTAATGGATTGTTCCACTTCTGTGCTGATCCTGCCAACTTAACTGGAAGTTCAACTTAATTCTTAGTACTCTAAATGTGGATGCAGTGTCAGGTTGTGGATGCAGTGTCATAATGCATATACAAAAGAGGGAGAGCCTGCATCATAAAAGCACAACAATAATTCCATTATTTACATTCTTACCCTCCAGCCACACCCTCTCCATTCTAATTATATAGCTTTTTACTGCTTGTAGCATTGTAGCAACAGAGAGAAAGAAATAGTAAGGAGAAAAGTGAGTGGAATCTCTGCCCCGTTATTGAGCCTTGAAACACCTAACCTATTTTTTGCATTTGTAGGCAACCATCACAAATATGCATCTTTCTAAATAGTTTTTTGAGTTGATAAATATTTTGAGGCAGAACTAACAGACTCCATGAATTCACGTGACTTTTGATAGATTCCATTTTGGCACATTATATTATTTGACTTCAAAAGAAATGCGGATGGATTTCTCCAAGTTCACTACTTTTGAGCAGCATCTATATGTTCCTCTCCACATGTTCTGCTTGTTAAACAGTCAAGTACTTTATATCACAAGTTTTCCTCTTCCTCTATTTACTTCCTTTTAAATGGGATTTAAAAGGAAGATAAAAGCACTTTCTTTTAAACTGGGTTTAATAGCAGAGTGAATCCATGAATGCCAACTAGAAGTCAGAAGACATAGTGAAAACTCCTTAGTGTTACAACACATGGACAAACTTAACCATACTTTCAACTAGGAAATTGTTAGCATCTTATACGAAGTCAAGTCCAAAAATGCTAGGGAATTCCTGGAAGTTTGGAGTTCAGACAAATCATCCATCAATAGACACATAGAAATAAATCACATTTACTCCTCTCCATTCAAAAGAGACAAAAAAAACTAAGAAGGAAACAAAAAGGCCAGAACACGTCCTCTCCAGATGTCAAAACCAAGATAAGAAGGGAATAATACCAAACAGACAGAATTAAGGATTATCAATGAGAAAAACCACATCATCCACAACACAGACCAGGAAAGGTACAATACATAAACAGGGAGCAAACCCCACACCAAATGATGTTATCAGATGGATTAATGAAACATCTGCAAATAAACAACCAAGACAGAGAGCACCAAGGACTCCCGAGTTCAACCATGAACTACACATATTCTTTTTTACTGGGTTTAAAAGCTTGACAGTAAATATCTTTGAGCCTAATACTTTCTATTTTTTTTATGACAAGGTAGGTTTTAGATTAAATACTGAGAACAGCTACACATCTTTCCAAGTGTCTTTTACAGCCATCTGTCAATAACATTTTGGCCTGTGATGAAGTGGCCCACACAAGAAACCTGCTGCTCTTTAATTTTCCTGGGTGTTCCTTCCCAGCAACTAATGGGATATAAATGTAATTTAAAAAACCTAAATTCAAACTGAATATAAAATGTTTGCCCTCTGTGACCTACAGTTTCAGATTTTCATACCTTCAGATGTGTTGTGTATATGTAAATAACGTAGTTGGGTTGACAATATATAAACTACAAATATATATGTTTGTAGCTTTAAGGAAAAATACTGTAATGTATTATACTGTGTTCTGGTTTGTTAATTATGCTACAGATTGCCATAAGAGGGAGCTATAGATCATGGTTTAATTCTCTTTTTCACTGATGATCTCTCTTGATACTGACTACAGACCGATACTGACTAACCCTGCTTATTTTGATATTCTGTTGATATCGAAGGTTATTTATTGTATTATGGTTTGATATTTGTCTGCTATAAAAGACATGGAACCGGTAAGAAGACTTTATAACTGGATATTTCTGGACTGTTAAAAACGTGTATGATATTGGACTGCTATTTCTTCAAGTAAACATTAATATAACTTGTTCAACTGTGTGGCTGCATATTTCTTCATAACTGATCTCATAAACCATTTTCCGTGTGCATATCCTTTTTATACAAGGGTTACTCTGCACATATCCTAACATTGGTTATGGGCCTAGTGAGATATTGAGAACCAGTGTGAATACAGCTTCATATTTAGACATCTAACTGTGATTTATTGTTACAATGGCACAAGAACAGTCAACCAGTTTATCCCTGATAACCCAGTTGGATGGAACAAACTTTGTTTCCTGGTTTATGAAATGCAGCCTACTTCTGCATAAAGAAGGATTATGGACTGTAGTGAATAATCCACTGGATGTAACAACTTTGGATCCATCGAATGATGAAGATAAAAGAAAATAGCTGAATTTAACCGGGATAATAAAAAGGCTCTTAGTATAATTGGACTGACACTGAGTGATCCGCAGCTAGTCCATATTCGTGGTCAAGAATCTGCTGCTAGATGTTGGTACATTCTGAAGAAGATTTATGTTCAAGATAGTGTGGGTGCACACATATATCTTACATGTAAACTGTTTCAAGCTCATCTTATAAAAGGTTATGTTAGCTCATTTGGAGTTTATGAAAAGGACTGTTCAGGAGCTACAAGAAAAAGAACTGATTTTTTCTGAGCTGCATCAGGTTTACATTATTCTTTCTTCTTTGAATGAAACTTATGATGATTATGTGTCTTCACTGGAAGTTTTAAACAGAGTTGAACTTACCTTGACTGGCATAACTGGAAGACTGTTAGAAGAGTAAAGAAAAAGGCACGATAGAATTCAACTGAGAGAAAGACAACCACAGGAAGAAAAACTGTCTTCAACTGCCTATATTGGTAGGAAATGTTTTTCTTGTGGGGCTAAAGGACATATAGCCAGATACTGTAAAAAGGGTAAGAAAACAGAATAATATTCAGAGAACTCATAAGAATGTTAGTTTAGCAATATCAAATATAACTACAAATGTAAACTATAATATATGGGTAGTTGATAGTGGAGCATCACAGTGTATAACTAAAAGTAAAGAGAGATTTGTTAACACGAGAAAGAGTGAATAGCATATATCGTTACCTAATGGATGGAAAATGAAAGCATATGGAGAAAGTACTGAATATTGTTCATGTATGAATGAAAGTTTACTGATGTTATATGTACCTGGAATGAAGTTTAATTTGCTATCTGTAAGAGAAATGGAAAAAGCAGGATTTGTAGTAACATTTCAGGGAGATACATGTTTAATAGACAAACAAGGTAAAAGTATTACTGCAAGATTGGAAAATGATTTGTTTATTATAAATGATCATATATCAAATAATGTTAAGTCAGTTTATGAGAATAAGAAGCCTCATGATGAATGTATTCATCTACTCCATAGATGTATGGACATATAAATTTCAAAATGATCAAGAAAACTGTTGAGTTGTCTACTGAAATAGATTTAAAACCTTGTATAAAGTATGTAGATTGGAATATGTGTAATAAAAAAGAAAACAAGGTAATTTCTGAAAATATGGTAAATGGACTGAAAACCAGTAAACCATTAGAGGTTGTATTTGCTGATATCATCGGACCTAGAAAACCTAGTATAGGTGGAGCCTGTTATATATTGAGTATTATGGATCATTTTTCCAGATATGGTTTCTGTTACTTAATGAAAACAAAGCAAGAAACATACCAGTATTTTGTAACTGGCTAAAATTTACTGAAAGAAAGCAGAAACAGAAAATTATTAGATTAATTATGAATAATGATACTGAATTTACTAATAACAATTTTGAAACCATATTACAAAAAGTTGGAAATGAACATGAGCATTCTGATCCTTATAGACTACAACATAAGTCATATATTGAATGTAGAAGACAAACATTACAGGTTATGGCTAGGAATATGATGTTTGATTCTGGTATATCAGAGCAACTGTGGGATGAGGCATTCTAAGAAGATCCTTTCTTGATTTCATGATTTTTTTTTTACTTTGACCATATTAGTGGACTTTCCAGCTTCTTTTCCCTGGTCTCATCCATGCTGGGAAAGCAAGCATCAATTATTTTTCTTTCTGGGATTGTTATCTTTTGAGGATGGTGAATTTCATTTCATTTTAAAAGGACAACAGTTTTATAATTCTTCGTATCTCTTCAGCTAGGGCAGAACACCTGTCAGATCTTCCCCTGTTTATGTCCAGCTGAGACATAGATGAAAATAGTAGCATTTCACCATTTCATGGTGAACGCCAGATTATGTGACATATTATGTGATGTATCTTAATGTTTTTTGCCTTTGCGGAGCTGGAGTGGGTGAGGCCTGCATGGGCCATATCCTGTCCATGGGCTGCCAGTTTGACAGGCCTTGTATAGAGTATTGTTTACTTGATTGTTGGCCAAATGTTAATTAAAGGATTGCTGGTTGGATGGACTTAACCTATGTTCATCTGGGTACTGATTGCTGGTGGTGAGATAGTTTGGTCTTTTTGTTCCCTTTTTGGTTTGTCCATTTTCTCTTTGCATAGTATATAGACATGGTTTTTATTGATGACTAATTTGTCAGAGTGCCAGGCTTCTAGAGATTCCCTAGCATTTTTTGACTTGATTTCTGCAAGAAAATAACCAGGTCAGAAAGAACCAAGCAGCACTCATTTCAACCCTGAGCTACAAATAAGATCCCATTTTTTGACTTTGTAATCTCTTAATTCAAGGTAGAGGTGAGGCGACTGGATGGAGCTGACCATTTACTGGTCAGATGCCCTTCCTGACACCACGCGGAGTTCACAGCAAGTATTTTTTTTCTTTGTATAGCAGATATCTGCTACTACCTAGGATTGAACTCCCTACCTTACGAGTAGGAGATGGGGGTCTTCACCAATAGGCCACACACCACTCAACCCTGAGTTACAAATGTTTTCCTTTATTGGTATCAATCTGTTCTGCTTGTTCTGGAAGTGCTATTTTTGATATGAAGCTGCAAAACCAGTTGAAATAGATCCTCCCTTTTTGTCCTCCAGCATTTCTTATACTGAGTCAACATGCATTATAGCCCTTTGACAACCCGCAGAATAGTATTAAAATATTTAAACTTCTCTAAGAGCTGCTAGTTTAGAGAAATGAATCTTACTAACTTTAAGATATGTGAACTACAGCTTTCAGAATTCACCACCCAGCTTATTCAATCACGGTCTCTTGTTGCAATGTTTTGCAATCATTCTAAGGAACTATCTTGCAAAGTTGCTGTTATGTCCTGAGGACTCAAGGAGTTCTCACTCAGGTCCACTCACTTTGTGTGGGCGATATTCCCCCATTCCCATTGGTTGGTTCTCCCCAGCAGCCAGCTATAAAAGCAGGCTGCGGGGTCCAACTGGTTGCTGATTGCTGCGAGCCAGTTCCAGGCTTGGCAAGCACGGTCAGCCCTTTATTTGTAAAATAAAGTACTGTTGCACTCATGCTCTGGTTCAGCCTCTCATTGCTCAAACTTAACACTGGCGACGAGGATGGGATGGCGACCAGATGCACCTTGCAACCGCTGAGTCACTAGCCACCGATCCGCAGCCCAGAGAGAGCGATCGGCTGGCGATAAGGGAAACGCTGATCCGCAGCCAGAGAGAGCGGTCAGCTAACAAAACGAGCGATCAAAAAGAGCAAACGCAGATCCGCAGCCAGAGAAAGCGGTCTGAGTCAAAAAGTTAGAAGCGTCTGTAGCCGCTTGTTAGCCCCGCTACGGGGAAAGTGAAGCACTGCGAGCCGCAGCCACTCTGCATTTGGCGGGAAATTCAAACGGGTGTCATTTGAATTTCGAGCCAGTAGGAATCACAGCACAGCGCTGTAGAGAGTCACTAACGCCCACTTTTTTGGCGCGAATCTAGACACCTCCAACGGCTAGCAGCCAACGTGGTAACCCAGAGAGAGAAAGAGAGGTTAGCAAAAAACCTCTCCAGAGCTGATATCACTGGTAACTCACGAGCGCTCGTAGTCCCAGAGAGATTTTTTCCGCAGGTAGCCCAGCCGTTTCCAGCACCATGAGTTCCAACCCAGTATTCCCAGCGTTTAAACCAGACGAAGAGAAGTGGGAATTGTATAAGAACCGTTTCAATCATTACATCGATGCGGTCGGCCTGGCGGATGCGGGAGAGCATCGGAAAAAATCCTATTTCCTAATCTACTGCGGAGCCACCGTTTACGATACCGCCGCAGCACTCGTAGCGCTGAGAGAATTAAAAAACGTTCCGTGGTCCGAGTTGCTTGAGATCCTCACTAACCACTACGCTCCCAGGCCTTCACAAATCGCCAGGAGGTTCACGTTCCGTATGAGGAAGCAATCAAGTAAGGAGACCATCAATCAATATATGGCCGCCCTCAGAACAGCAGCCCTGCACTGCGGGTTTGGAACATACCTGGAGGACATGCTCCTCGATCAATTAGTTTGTGGGGTCAAGGATCTCAACCTACAGAGGCGACTGCTAGCTAAAAAAGACCTCAACCTTGCGCAAGCGGTAGAGGAGGCCCTAGCAGCCGAGCTAGCAATGAACTCAGCCACCGAAATTCAGGGCTCAAGCACCAAGCTAGCATCGTTCCCAGTCCATTCCGAAGAGGTGGAAGCGGAGGAAGCCCACAACGATGAGAACGATGTCCATCGCCTCACCAATGACAGACGGTCGCAGGTAGGGGCCAAACAAGAATACACCGGTCCACCCAAGCACATCACACTGTGCCTAGCCTGTGGGGGATCACATCAAAGGGCCACCTGCAAGTTTAAAGGAGCCGTTTGCAACAACTGCCATAAGAGGGGGCACATTGCGAGAGTCTGCCAAGCCCCCCAAAGCGCTGCACACAGACCCCCGTCCTCGCACTCGGGACCACAGAGGCAAGTATTAAACTGTCGCACGCACCGCCTTGCCAGGCGTACTGGCCACACTGTTAGTAAAATTTCTCTCTCCGTTTCCCTAGAAGGTAAACCGTGCCACATGGAGGTTGACACAGGGTCAGCGCTCTCAATAATCTCGTGGAACACCCTCAAGAGACTCCACCCCAGCCTATCTACTACCCGGCTTCAGAGATGCCAGTTCGGTCTGAAGGACTACCAGGGGAAGGCCATTCCCGTGATCGGCAGAGGCAAGTTCTTTGTCAGTTTTAGAGCTTTTAAAGGCCACCTACCTCTAGTGGTAGTTAACGGCAATCTACCCACCTTATTGGGGCTCAATTGGTTTCCCCACCTCGGCCTAGGGTTAACAGGAGTCCATGCTGTCTCAACCTCAGACACTGACTCCTTATTCGCTGACTACGCAGATGTGTTCAGCGAGGAGCTGGGGTGTTATAATGGAACCCCCATCTCGTTCACCGTTGACCCCCAGGCAGTCCCAATCAGATTAAAACCACGTAGAGTTCCATTTGCTATTCGACCAAAACTAGACGCTGAATTGGATAAACTACTAAAACAAGGGGTCATTGAGCCAACAGATTTCGCCAAGTGGGAGACGCCCATTGTCACACCCCTCAAAAAAGATGGTAGCCTTAGAATTTGCTCGGACTACAAGACAACAATTAATAAATATTTACAAGTTAGCACCTACCCTGTGCCCGTCATTCAGCACTTATTGCACACATTCGAACCGGGCAATATTTTTGCTAAATTGGACATGTCTCAAGCATATCAACAGTTCCCTG
>NW_020769323.1:18622171-18663750 GCF_900518735.1 Pseudonaja textilis
TGCACTCATGCTCTGGTTCAGCCTCTCATTGCTCAAACTTAACAGTTGCCCTTCGCTACTTATATTGCAGAAAAAAAATGAACAGTCTACAAGAATAATCCTTGCTTGGGGAGGGAGAATGAAACTGGGCTAAAGTTACAACTACTAGTAGCCTGTCCTCTTCTCAGGAAACTCTTGGAAATGTTCTTTTTTCTGAACGAATTGTCTTTGTCTACATAGACAGTAGCAAAGTTTGAGAATTAATTAGTGCATAGTTAGATGTTGGAATCTCTTTTTTTAAAGCTCTATATAAATTACCTGTATTATTTTCAAATTGTGGCCAAAGTTAAATTGAAGAGGACTAGAAAAAGAAATAATTGCAACTTGGGATGGATCTTATTTCATCTGAAGAAAGCAATTAGACTTTGTGTGTGTGTGTGTGTGTGTGTGTGTGTGTGTATGTAAGAGAGAAAGATTGCAATATAGAAGCAACTTTTTTAATTAGAAGAATGACTTTCAAACAGTACATCAACAAAAACAGCTCAACCATAAAATGTGTCCCTCTACATCTGTGTAGGTTTTATGTTTGCTATGAACTGTAGCTTTGAAATGAAAAATCATTTGACACGAGCATTTTCTACTTTAAATGAAATAAATATTGAAGGTCAGAAGTATATTTTTCTCTTTATTTATGTGTTTATTTTTGAAGTTTAACCATGAGAAACTGCCATCATTCCTCACAGATTCTGAAAACATTGCACATTATCTTGAAGCAACACGATGATTACTTTTCATGTTTACTTCTTAGAGTATTTTCTGAGAAATAATATGTTGAAGAAGGAGGATAGAAATTTAGATGTGGTTTATACAAACAACAAAATGAAGCAGGAAGAGTTTCCAGTTTACAATATTTCAGAGACAGGAGGAAGAAAGAAAAATTATTAGGGGAGCCAAGGATAACTTCAAATGAACAAGGATGAGTAGAAATAGCAAAGTGTCATTGTAGTATAATGATGCAAACCCTACCTTTTTGTAAAAGCATTCATGACATCACATGTCTGTACAGAAGGGGCAGCGCCTGCACTGCAATGCTGCATCACTGCTGTTTACCATGCAGAAGACAGCGAGGGAACCTGAAAACACTGATGGGGGGGAGCTTGTTATTCCCCCCATAATTTAAGATGGTACAGTACATCAACTCAGCACTCTGACATCTCATCATTTCCTTATCATCATTTCCTTCAGTGCTTTCATAAATTATCAACAAAAGGGGTTGTTGTTCCACCCACAGAAAGCTTCTGTTCCAGCAACATAATGTTGCTGGTAAAAAAGTGTAGCTCTTTGTGGAATTTCAGATTTGTTCCAAAGAATTGGTAGGCCCTCTGGGACTGTGTGAATGCTAACAGTGAAATTGTCAGAAAGAGAATGAGAAAAATAGTCTTTCTTTATGTTCAATAACTGGGACATTTTAAATAAGGACTCTACTCAAGGAATTATAGTGATGAGATTAATATAACTTGAATCTAATCCTTAAAAGTTCCAGAATAGCTGACCTCAAGCAAACAAACCACCTCTACTTAGCTGCATCATTTAACTGCAATATTACCTGTAATTAAGTTACACAAATATTTGTAATTTTTAATGAATACTTTGTGAAGTTAACTGTGAAGTTTCTTTCTGAATTCATCGGAACATGGCATAAAATAGTTCACTAAATTAAAGGTTGGTTTTGAGATACACACACACACACACACACACACACACACACACACGATTAGTATATGTGTTTCCAAAATGTAAAATATCTGTCAATATAAAATATGATAAAAAGAAGAAAACATTTTAATGAATAATATTTTTCATAACATGGTTTTGATGAAAAAAAGATCAGAAAAGTACCATACTGGAGAAAAAAGACTGGTGAACTCATTACTCAAAAAACATCTTGATATCAAAGCAATGTGAGGAAGCTAAATTTTGTTCACTTTTAAAGTACATCAAAGAAAAGACATTCATATTGCACATTGTTCACACCCTCTAAATATTTTACTTAGAAAAACCAGAATCTGATAAGCTTCCCATTAAATAATTAAAAAGTCACTATGCATACCTTTAACAAGAGGATAGACATTAAATTGATATGTAACATTTATTATCACAGTATATGGTGCCCAAGCTGACACAATAATTTACTTCCTTCCCTCCTTCCTTCCTTCCCTCCCCTTTTCTTACCTTTCCTCCCTTTCCTTTCTCTTTCTCATGTATCGCAATCCTTTCCACAAAACCAACACTTCAACAATTTCAGAATGACATGCAACCATATTTTATCTCCTTCATAAATTATAAGTTTTGCTTAAGCAGAAACCTCCCCATTCATTTTAGAAATGTACTTCAGATTAAATTTCGCAGCATTTTAGGATGAGAAGAAGATTCTAACAGATTTCATCAATCATATCAAAACTCTCCCTTGACCAGGGGGGGAAAACCCCTAAAAGTTGACCTGATTTCACTGGTGTTCAACTTCCAGACAATCTGTTTTAAATTAATGAGGGAAAGGGAGCCTGAGGGTTGAACTAGAACCTCCTCTGAGATCCTTCAGTTCTGAAGCAACTACATTTGGGAATAAACAGCATCTGGAAGATCTCCTTGCTGCTCCACCACACCCCAGTTTTGTAGTAGAGAGCCAGTAGAAGAGGAAATCAAGAAACTTTTAAGGGTTATTCAGTGTACAGGTGAAACTCAAAAAATTAGAATATTGTGCAAAAGTTCATTTATTTCAGTAATGCAATTTAAAAGGTGAACCTAATATATGAGATAGACTCATTACATGCAAAGCAAGATAGTTCAAGCCATGATTTGTGATAATTGTGATGATTATGGCTTACAGCTCATGAAAACCCCAAATCCACAATCTCAGAAAATTACAATATTGTGAAAAGGTTCAATATTCTAGGCTCAAAGTGTCCCACTCTAATCAGCTAATTAAGCCATAACACCTGCAAAGGGTTCCTGAGCCTTTAAATGGTCTCTCAGTCTAATTCAGTAGGAATCACAATCATGGGAAAGACTGCTGACCTGACAGTTGTGCAGAAAACCATCACTGACACCCTTCATAAGGAGGGAAAGCCTCAAAAGGTAATTGCAAAAGAAGTTGGATGTTCCCAAAGTGTTGTATCAAAGCACATTAATAGAAAGTTATGTGGAAGGGAAAAAGGTGGAAGAAAAAGGTGCACAAGCAGCAGGGATGACTGCAATCTGGAGAGGATTGTCAGGAAAAGGCCATTCAAAAGTGTTGGGGACTTTCACAAGGAGTTGACTGAGGCTGGAGTCAGTGCATCAAGAGCCACCACACACACACGGATCCTGGACATGGACTTCAAATGTCATATTCCTCTTGTCAAGTCGCTCCTGAACAACAAACAATGTCAGAAGTGTCTTATCTGGGCTAAAGAAAACCAGAACTAGTCTGTTGTTCAGTGGTCCAAAGTCCTCTTTTCTGATGAGAACAACTTTTGCATCTCATTTGGAAACCAAGGACCCAGAGTCTGGAGGAAGAACGGAGAGGCACACACTGAAAGATGCTTGAAGTCCAGTGTGAAGTTTCCACAGTCTGCGTTGATTTGGGGAGCCATGTCATCTGCTGGTGTTGGTCCACTGTGCTTCATTAAGTCCAGGGTCAATGCAGCCATCTACCAGGAGATTTTGGAGCACTTCAGGCTTCCTTCCGCAGACAAGCTTTATGGGGATGCTGACTTCCTTTTCCAGCAGGACTTGGCACCTGCCCACACTGCCAAAAGCACCAGATGCCTAATGCTGTTTGCTGTAGCTGTTAAGTAATGTTAGAAAAGGTAGTTGGCTATGCACTAATGAGTGTGAGTATTGTTATTGTTGCAATAGCTCCTGTTAATAGTATGAGTTCTAGACCTCCCGTAGGCATAGAAGTCAGCTGGGTGCCTTTGGGTTAGTCAGGTCCACAGCCCACCCCACAGGATTGTTGTTATGGAGAAAATAGGAGGAAGGAGAATTAGGTATGTCCACTGGGTCTCCATATAAAATATTATGACCTGGTTTCTCCCATATCAGTCCTCTGGATAACCAGAAGAAGATTGAAGGGGAAATCCCCTAAAGACAGAATTCCAAAAGTACTTCAAGTCTCTAAGAAAGTTATGAAAAGGTAAACTATTCCATTTGTTTAATTTCCTTAGGTTAATAAAATGTTGTCCAATAATAATAATAAAAAGTTTTCTTGGCAAGGTTTTTCAGAAGTGGTTTGCCATTGCCTCCATTCTAGAACTGAAAGTGATGGCCCACATTTACCCAATTAGCTTTGTATTTAAGGCAGAACTAGAACTCACAGTCTTCCCAGTTTCTAGCCTGATGCCTTAACCACTACCCCAAACTGCCCCTTAACTACTAGCTACTTAATATTGATGGAAAAAGGAAAGTTGTTACTGAAGAAAAGTTGGTATTGATGGAAAAAGTGGAGACAGCTGAATCTTTCATTCATTTATTGGGTTCATGCATGTAAAAATACATTATTTCAGAGCCTCTAAATATTTTCTAGGTTAAGGTTGGAAAGAATAATTCTTCAGGAAATGAAGTGTTTGGCTGGAAAGCTGGTGTCTCTGAACTTCTGTCCTGCTCATCCTGGTAGAGAAAAGCACAAAAAAGAAGAAAATATTCTAGGTCTAAGAAAGTCAGTCTTCCCATTGGGGAAGCAGATCAGGGAATGTGAGAGATTGCTCACGAAGTCTCTTCAGTATTCCTAGTAGACCAGGGAATCAATTCTGAAAAGTTGATGCTTCTGAAGCTATATCTCCAACGTATAGTTTGGATGCTGTAAAGAATGATTTACTCTCACCTTGCATTTTTGATACAGTCCAAACTAGGTCTCTAAGAGCAGTATTTAAATAATTCCAATTTTTGACTGAGTGCAAATTTTGCCTGCAGACTGAAGCACTTGATTTTTGAAAGCATAGAGGATATTCCACTGAATAAGTGCCTCAGGGTCATATTAAACTTTGACAATCCTTCGCCTCTGAACTGGAATTAAGTAGCCCTATTCTAGTCAAAAGCTTTGTGTGATTTCAACTCCAGTGGTTTACTAATGAGCAAGCTGAGGAAGATGGTTCAGATTTACATCACCTGGCAAAGCCACAAAGAGTTTCAGAAATTCAGTGTGTGTGTATAATTTTAGCTCTGCCTCAAAGATTGTTTCATAACCAAACTCTGTTTTTTTCTGAAGAAGTCTACTCCAAGGCCAATAAGAAATGGAATACCATCAGAAAGACCCAGGTTCAAGTGCACAATCCACCATGGAAATTCACTTTAGACCATTCACTTGTTTTTTCCCCCAACCTTCCTCAAAGGGTTGTTGTGTGGATAAAATAAAGGGAGCCTGGGGTTCTGATAAGAGTTGAATCAAATGAATAACAAAACAGAACAGGCCTATGAAAGGCTTGCTGAGTCATACTTATTCCCTAGTTGCATTGCAGCTTAGAAAAGAGGGAAAGAGGGCTATAATATGACAGATATAAATTAAGCTTTTATCTCTGTTAAACAGCTTGGTGTATGTTTGTCTCAGAATCAAATTATGCTTGTGGTTCGGCCTGAGGAGCAAAAACAGGGAGAGGGGGAGAGAACTCTCTTCTACCATTGCAGGAACCAAATGCTAATTGGAACATATCTTTTCCCAGCACAGCAGAAGTAAAATGAAGTGAGTGTCACTCAAATGTTGATGCTACTGCTGTTACTCATATTATTATTTTTTTTAAAAAAAAATTTTTTGAAAGGCTTGGAAAGAGAGAAAAAACATCAAAGGGATTGTTTGTGCAAGATGGATGCACGTGCTACTGAAAAGACATCAATCAAGCCAAAAAGTCCTTCGCATCTATTTTAATATTGCTTACTACAAATTACCTTCCTAAAAAGGAGAGAAATTTAAAGGCTTAGACCAGGGCTGTCAAACTCGCGGCCCATGGGCCGGATGCATCACACACTGGGCCCACCTACACCCGGTTCAGCAAAGGGGAAAAAAGTCATGATACATCATGTGATGACGCCGTGACGCCATGTGTTTGACACCCCTGGCTTAGATTCATTCAGGGAAATTTACCCTTTTTATTACAGTTTCAAGGCTTTTTCTCTATCCAGGCTCAGTTTTCTTGTGAAGGAAAGCAAGTGATCCTTAAGATGTGTCCACCTTTTTAACAGTCTTGAAATTTCCATAAAGCACACTGACCCCAGCTCCGTGCTCCATTGCTTTCTATTTTTTCTCAGTACTTTTCATTTGAACTCACTCTTAGGTATAATATCAATTCTCTGAAGGCAAATGTGGTTGTTTCATTTTTGAAGAAAAAATCATTCCCAATACTCTTTGTCCTCTTTCTTTAATGGGACACATTACCTTATAAGCCTGGTTAAGATTGCTGTGTCCCACAAAAGCAATAGTAGAACAATATACATTTGGTATTCAACCCATTGTAGTGTCTGCCTGCCTGCCTTTATCTCTATCTATCTATCTATCTATCTATCTATCTATCTATCTATCTATCTATCATCTATCTATCTATCTATCTGATGAATTATTTATTTATAAAATGTATATGGCCATCTATCTTAATAATTCTCAGCTGTCCACAATAAAAAACAATAAAAACAGCATAAAATTACAATAAAATCTAATAAATATAAAATGCAAAATACAAAAGACCCTTGACATATAATCAACCAAATGATCAACACATTGACCACTATCAGGCTATATCAACACAAAGGCCCTAATTATTTTGGGGAAAGTCAAGTTTGTTCGTTTTTATAGTCGTTGGAAAACCCAGCAGGACTGTGTCTGTCTAGATCTCTAGAGGGAAGGCCATTCCTCAGGTCAAGCACTGTTCCTACATTACAGCTAAAATAGGGTCTTTCCTGTTTATGAAGAGTAATCCATTTTGAGTGTTTCTTTGAGTTAATTCAAGTATCCTACAGACAACAATTTGGCCATGATAAAACCTTTCATATTTACATCTCAGTAAGGTTATTATAAGGGACGTGGTGGCTCAGTGGTTAAGATGCTGAACTTGTAGATCAGAAAGATCAAGTCCCTAGCACTCTAGTGGTTTAAATCCCTAGTGTAATGGAGTGAGCTCCCATTACTTGTCCCAGCTTCTACCAACCTAGCAATTTGAAAGCATGCAAAAATGCAAGTAGAAAAATAGAGAGCACTTTTGTGGGAAGGTAACAGCATTCTGTGCAACTTTGGCATTTAGTCATGCTGGCCACATGACCATGGAGATGTCTTCGGACAGCGCTGACTCTTCAGCTTTGTAATCGAGATAAGCACCACCCTCTAGAGCTGGAAATGACTAGCACATGTGTGCAATGGGAACCTTCACCTTTACCTTTAAGGTTACTATAACTTGTTCTACATGAGATGGACTCTCAAAATTGCTTGGTAATATCAACCACTCCAGAGGTCAATCCATTGATTGGGATCAATTAACAGAGAGCAGGTTCAAGGCGATGTCCTCGTTAAAAGCTTTCTACTACGACCTGCTTTCATATACAATTCAAAGTGCTGGTTATAAAGTATAAAGTCTTATACTTTTGGGAAGCAGGTAGATTGAAAAATCTTCATTCTTCTTTAGATGTCTGTTGGACTTCAAGACTTCAAAAGAGACCCTTGCAGACCTATCAGAGAGACACTGGATGGGAAAGTGAATTCTCAATGGGTGTTTTGAAATTCCTACCATAGAAGAGTAAGTTTATTCCATCTGTGTAGTCTTTATGTTGTATGTTCAATTCATTTAACATTGCTTATTACTGCTAGAAAATTCAACTCGGTGAATTGCAGTAATGTAGGATGTTGGTTAAATAATGAAATAAGTGAATACATAAATTAGATTGACTAATTACAGAGAGATTGGCGGAAGCATAATGAAATTTTCCCAGTATTATCAGGGACTATTGTAATGTGTGAATGGAGAGTGCACTGGATGAATGTATATATGTAGCAGGTAAAGAACATAAATGGTAGGTGAACAGATATCTATATGGCAATTACACTGTCATGGTACATGTGACATAATCAGTGTCTAAAAATCTGTGGTCAAATTTTCCAAGATTTCTAGCAGAAATATCAACATCTTGCAAGATATGGTAATTTTATAAGATTTCAGACATATGCAGTGCATTCAAAATTTGTCAAATCCTATCGTATATTATTCACCGGTTCAAGCAAATGTTGATATGAAATGCTGTACATTTAAAGGAAAAAAACACTGAAAATGAAATAGGTTTATCTTTAAAACTGAATGTATGAAATGAAAAATGACTTCATTAATATCTATATGGAACAACCATTACAATGACTAACATGGTACTTTGATGAGTAGGAAATAAGATGACAAGTCTTTGCCCTGAGAAGCTTACAAATGTAAAGTAGGATGCAATTTACAACAGAATAAAACCACTTTTATCAATACAATCCACAAATCAACCCAAAGAGCTTACTTGACTTTAAAACAGCTTATTCCCATTAGTCTAATATAATGTAGTTAGGCTATTCTGAGTGCAAATGCTTTTGTGACTTGCGGTGCATAACCTTACAGCGTTTGGCTGGCTTAATGGAATTTCTTCATGAACTTCTTTTAGCGTCATCCTTCTCTAATGAGTGCTCTGCCAAATCTGATGTGAATAATTTGTAAGCCTGTGGCACCATTACTAATTCCCACTCATTGCTTTCAAGAAATATACTATACACTGTTTTCACCTTTCCAACAGAGATGAGTTTCTACTCCTAGACTTATTTTAACTTCCAGTTCCCTCGTTCTCTCTACTTAGCTCGACAAGATGCATAAAGTACTTAATATATATCTTCTCATGCTCATTGCTATATTCTTAAAGATTTAGGTCTGTTTCCAGAGTAACATGTTCAATTCTAAGCTATCTGGATTGTGCAGCAACTTTTTACCAGGTGTTTTCTAGATCTGCATATCCAGTGCCAAGTCAAATATCAGTGCTTTCTGCTCCCTGATTTATATGAGAAATTTGTGCTTTGGAAGCCCCTGTTCTTAGAAGCAATGATCAGGGAAGATTTAGACTTAGGTCTAAAATGTAAAGGGCCTGACTTGAAATTTCAGAGTTGGAGAAATTATCAGGAGATCAATCAAAAATATGGCTTTGTTATTGTTGATGTGTACATTGGCTAATCATAGCTCCCCTACCTTCCATATTTTTCTTCCTGACCTACATCCCCTATCCAGACACCATTACTGAGTTTGTTTTATCACACTCTATTCCCATGCATTGTGTTGGTCCTTGTTTTTTTATTCCTGCTTTTTTTCATTATCCCTTATAAAAGAGACAGTTCTACTTTAATTGGAGATGGTATTTCCATTTAAATTTGATACACAGCTAAGGAATAGGCTATTTAAGTTTCCCACTCTATTGTTGAACTGCATATTTTGATTGGGCTCAACAGAGACTGCTGAGTTCCTGAAAACTGAGACTACTGTGGGCATCATACATAAAAAAAAGAAGGAAGGCAGAAACTTGCAGCTGGAAGTCTCCAAGACTATCTTCAAAACAAGCATAGAAGGTTAAATAGCAAAACCAGATCCGCAGTTTTGGACAACAGTGCTAAATCATCAGACACTCTGTTGGCAAATAAAAAACTATTAGCCTACCCCAAACTGTAATGAGATCATGATTAATAAATGTCTTTCAAAGGTCTAGATCAAAGTCAAGGCTTTCTTGTGATAAATGTAAACAGGACACATTTTGCCAAAAGCTCCATGTCGCAGCTACGAGGCTGCCCTGATTGATCTGTTCATTACTTTAATAAATAATTTATTGCCTCCAAGAGGACAATTCATTACGGAGATAGGATGAACAGGTAATTTTCTAATTCTACAACTTTACGTACTTGAAGCTGCCAAGCTTTTCCCCCCTCTTTATTATTATTATTTTTAAAGCCTGTGCCCTTCTGTTTTCCCGCATTATCTGATGCACTGAGGAGACAGCACCAGGGTTACCTTATAGAAAATTATTATATTTTCCTGAAGTACTATGGGGCAGAATCAGAAGGTTGCATTTAAAATGCTATCCTGTGGTCCATGAATCAGCAAAAAAAAAAAAAAAAAGATTAATAAATGAAACTGTGCAGACTTTGTTTCTGGGCCCTTTTCTGCCTCAATAAATAAGGCTAAAGTAACTATCTTTCTTATTTTCATGCGGAAAAAACTTTGTGGATTCCCCTGGCTTTGTTCCGTCTCCCACTAAGTGTCACTTGACAAAGGCAAAACAACCACCAATGATTCTGCTAATGGGATGGGGCAGGGATAGGCTACTATGGATGGATCATCAGAAGGTCTAGTTTAGCTACTTATCAAATGGTACAACTAACAGAGCATTAAACCAATGTGCTTCTCAGAAAACAACAGCAGGATTTAGCTAACTATTACTACATCCTCGAAATCAATGGAGTGGTAAGTTAGCAAATAACTGTTTGCACCTCTTTGGTAGAATTCCTAGATAAAAATCCACAGATGGTGACAGAAGTATGTTCTTTGATACTGATCTCCGAGAGGCTGAAGAATACGAAACTATTCCAAATATAATTGCTTGCGGCAATGCAAATTGTCATGGGATGATTGTTTCCACAAAATTATCCTAATATTTTAGATACATCCATGCTTTTGGTACTGCTCTCCAATCAGTGTCATGCCTCTACTCCTACATTACCCCCTGTCTTGGGTTATTGGGTTGATGTTTTGTGTGTGTTCAGCTGACATGCAAGAGAAACTTCAATTGCTGAGCACAAGGGACTGGAACTCCAAGGAGGCTGCAGTAAGACAATTTCTCATTGGGAGAAGCTCTTGTTCTGTTCCAAGTCCTGGGTTTTGTCAATGACTCCCAGCTGAGACATTTCATCGCAGCAGCTTTTCACTTGCTTGCTTGGTTAAAGTGAACAGCACCCACTCGTAATATCCAGGTGTTTTTATTTTCATTTTAGCAATAGCACTTGGACTTATATACTGCTTCACAGTATTTTACACAGCCCTCTCTAAGTGGTTTAAAAAGTCAGCATATTGCCCCAACTATCTGGGTCCTCATTTTACCGACTCAGAAGGATGGAAGGCTGAGTCAACCTTGAGCCGGTGAGAATCAAACTGATGACAGGCAGCAGAATTATCCTGCAATGATGCACTCTAACCACTGCACCACCACAACTCTTTTACGTTGCCTTTACCTTTACTCCTAATGTTGAGTAAAGGTACTGGCAGTGGTGTTTTGTAGAGTACTTTCTGGCTGCCATTTTTTCTGTCTACTTTTGGATATCTGAATGCCTTCTCTGTTGCTTTCTAGAATTGTTTCTCTCTCAGCAAAGTTTCAAATAGCCCTGACTTCACTTTCTTTAAATGAGCCTTGAAGATCTGATTTTTCCCTCCTAGGCTTATCTGTCTGTGAGGAAATGAGATGGCTATGTCTGTCCAAATGGGATTATATGGCTGAGGTTTAGCAGTCCCTCACTCTTGTAATAGCTGTCTTTTATTTATTTATTTATTTTAAAACAGACCTATTGCTGGGTTGCTGTTTTCATTTCTACACCATGAGCTGGGTGGTCATATAAATTGAATAGCTAGATAAATACTGAGATTTCCAAATATTAAATGTATTTACTGTTTGCTTTTATATAACTGTTTCTATTGTTTACTTACTTTGTTAATTAAACCTATAGGTGGAACAAAGAAATGAACATAATTGATAGAGGTTTGCATTAAATTACTTATTGGCCAAAAGTTATCTATCCCAAGAAGTAGGATACAACAGACAGGTAAGAAACTACTCTTATTTATTCTTATTGCCATTTTGGTTAGGCATTTATTCATCTCTTTTATTTGGTCATCTATTCCATTAAACATGTATGGATGAGAACTACCATATTGTTTGAAACGAGTTCATTTATCTACTTGAAATGGGAAAAAATGCTTTTATATCATTGCAACAGCAAGTTCTGTAGGCTGTTATCACCAGACAGTAATTTAAAACTCTTTAACTTGTTAATTTATTTAAAAAGATTTTTTTTTTTACTTGAATTCAGAATAGATAATAAGATACATATGGGGAAAGGTGAAAGCATACAATTAAGGCAGCCCTCTCTTAACATGGTATATTTCTGGTATCTCCGAAATTTTGAGTCCAATAACTGTGGAAGACAAAAAGAGAATCAGACAAAAGAGAGAATATGGTTAGTTTCTATGAGAATACTTAACAGGAAATGTTCCTAAGATTTTCCATCAATAATCCTCAGTTTTGCCTGATAAAATTTAATTTTCTTCATTTGTTGGTTACTTGAGGAGATTAAAAAGTAAAAAGGATATCTGTGGGCTATCAAAATTCAATGAACATGCAATAAAGGATTGAAAAATAACTATTGCCTAGTTATGTATAGGAAGTAAAGATGGTTGAAGAGAATGTTCATGTTGAATACCGCTTTTTGTAAACGTAGAAGTGTTTCCCTATCTGTGTATGTGATCTATATGTGACCTTATTTATAATGGGTTTATAGTCATTATGGACCCTGTGTAGCATACATACCTGACATCGTAAATCAGTTTGAAAACAATAGCAATAATTACAATCATAAAATATAAAGCAATAACATAAAATAAGATATCTATTATACATCAGAGAACCGTCACATTAAGTGAAAAGTTCCTAACTTTTTTCCCCCGAGAATAAAATATAACTCTTTTTTTCCTCCTTTCTTTGATCCTTGTAGATTTGTTCTTGGGTGACAAAATGCTTAGGAATAGTATGAGATATGAAGTTGAGGCAGCTAGAGAAATTGCATCCATATTACATGACTGAAGAAGTAAGATCTTTATGAACGAAATGAATATAAGGCTCTGCTTGCGCTTTCCAGAAAAGATACTGGACCTCTCCAACAAACAAATGTGACTTTATTGAAGAGAAGTTGGCTTGTTATCATAATAGTGCCTGGAGAAGTGATGCTATTAGATTATTTCCAGGCTATTTGGTAAGTGAAGCAGATAGCTATAAGTGCTGGTGGAGGCCATAGAAAGAGTTGGAAGAAAGGGAGTTGAAGAGCTTTTCTTCAAGATATTAGTTACAACAACAGCATTCATGGGTTTTAGTATACCCATAGATTTACTATCCCCTTTAGTATAGCTATAGATTGTATAGTTGTACAGTTATTTTCCACCTTTTTATATTGCTAATTAACTGTTTTTATATGTATGTTTTAGTATTGCTTTATTTTTTAATATTATTTTTAATTGTGGTGAGCTACCCAGAGACATATTTTTGAGAGGGGCAACTGTATAAATTGAAATAATAAACACATAATTAAATAAATGGCAACAAGAGGTCTATAATGTAATGTTGGCTGAGCCAAGATGGAAAAGGATTTTGTCTCCTATGCAGAAAACAGAGATTCATGACATTCATATTAGCATTCATTAATGTTATCAAACAGGTGTGCAACCTTTACTCAATGAAGACTAATAAGTATGAAATGTAAGAACATATTTAGGAGGAAAGAAGGTAAGAGATAAAGGGAGCAATCTAGAAACACAAAATATAAATAAAATAAAATAAAAACATTAGCTTTACTCTGGTACTAGTGGATTCCTATCCACGGAATCCACATTTTCTACATTGTAGAAAATCTTCAGTAGGGGAAATTTTGTATTGGGTATGCATGCATACTGATGTGAGCGTAGGGAGAGGAGGATAGTTGACTGTGTTTTATTCCGGTTTCTGAGGACAAAGGAATATTTTTTCAAAGTCCATTTCTTATTTTTAGTACTTCAAAAAATTGCAGCCTCAGAATTATTACGGAATTATATATGCTTCCAGAGGAAAGAGTACTGATGTTGGAAATTTCAGTGGTTATTCTGACATTAGGAAAAAAAAATACTTTATTGGGGGCTTAGTTCCCCACTGCCTATTCTCCCAATTTTTTCTATTTATTTATTTATTCATTTGTTTATTTTATTTTATTTATTTATTAGAATTTGTCAAACAAAAATGAGAACAGGAATAAAAGAATAAAAATACAATGACAGGGATGGTAGGCACATTAGTGTACTTATGCACACCCCTCTACTAACTACTTAAGTATGATGTAAGGTCCACGGAAGTCAATTTGTGATTGAAACTGTGAAAATTTGTAGCTGAAACAACTGAATCAGGTATAGTAGAGGTGGTATTCAGTCAGTTCTGACAGATTCTGGAGAACCAGTAGCGGAAATTTTGAGTAGTTCGGAGAAGTGGTAAATACCACCTCTGTTTGGCCCTGCCCCATCTATTTGCTGCCTCACAAGTCCCAGCTGATTGGAATCCCAGTGGATAGGCTGAGTTTTCTTTTGTTGCCCTGCATAGGAGAACAGAGCTGGAAAGCAGATTAGTGGAGTATGGAGGGAATGGGGATTTTACAGTATCCTTCCTCTTCCATGCCCACCAAGCCATGCCCACCAAGCCACACCATGCCCACCAAGCCACACCATGCCCACCAAGCCATGCCCACAGAACTGGTAGTAAAAAAAAATTCAATATCACCACTGAGGTAGAACATTCCAGACTTTGACAACTCTATTACAGAAATCATATTTTTACAGTCAAGTTTAGAACAATTCACATTGAGTTTAAAGCGGTTGTTAGCGCGCATATTATTGTGTTTAAAACAAAAAAGTCATTTACAGGTAAAACATTACTACGTATATCATGATGTAGCTATGGGTCCAATGAGTTAAATGATGTAGATATGGGGCCAGTGGTTAGGCATGTTCACTGAATGCATGTGGAGAAATATTTTGCAAACATATCTTATAGATGGTGTTGTTTTTTTTTTTCAAAAGGTCCAGGCTTAATTGTTTTTTCAGTAACCATTCCCTGGATTGTGTGGCACTGCATTAAAAAGTGCTTCTCCACCAAATTATGAAGTTCTGGCCTTGTAGAGAAATTAGATCATTATAATGAGATTCTAATGCAAACAGTGGAAGTTTCTAATTCTCCCTCTTGCGGAATATTAGCTCAGGCACATGCCAAACGTTTGAGAATGTAAATGTTCAAGCAGTCTAGTTCCGAGAAATTAGTCACTGGGGGGAATCGTTCAAACAACCTCATGAGCCTGAAACATTGATATTGCCACCAATTAGGCTTCCTCCCTCTAGGTGCTCTGTAAATTTAGGGCATTCCATTAACAATTCCACAAGTGTTTGTCAATGTTGCCAAATGCAACGTAGGAGAGGGCTATACTTCACTGTGTTTGGATACAAAAAAGGCCGCTGAGGATTGAACATTGTGGAAAAGAAGGAATAGTTGGGAGCCCCAAATCTCTCATTTGTTTAATATGGTGCTTTGTACCAGGCCCACTCATCTTGTTGAGTTGCTTTGCAGCAGCTCAGTGGTCTTCTGACTTGTCAAATAGCAGGAAGAATTGGGGTTTTGTTTTCTTTTTGTATTTTTCAAGGTAAAACTATCCTGAAATGGAAGGACAGCTAAAGCTTCGAGAATATAAAACAAGCATAAACTGTTGTGGTACAATAGGCTCCAAGAACATAAACATACATACATACATACATACATACATACATACATACATACATACGTCTTCGAGACAGTTTCAATTCTTAATAACTTGCTGAAGAACTAGCCCCAGCGGTTTTCATGGCAAGATTTTCATAGTGGTTTGCCCCTGCCTTTTCCCTAGAACTGAGAGGGTGTGGCTGGCCCAAAGTACCTAACTGGCTTCGTATCTAAGGCAGGCCTTGTTTCAAAATCACACTGGCCAAATAGATTCAAAGTAACTGATATTGATTTTGGAATCCTCTAATAAAACACTGATTAGAATTGTAGATTGTACTGTATTTTATTTATTTAAAAAGTTTGCAAAGCTGCCCACCTTAAAACCCATTCTAACTCTGGTTTTATATCTATGAAGCAAGTTATATCAGTACAGACTGCAAAGAAAAGCAAATCCTTTGCTTCTGGTTGCTTTTGCTTAAATCTGCTCCCTTAGCAACTTCTCAGATTCTGGCATATCATGATGATACTACTTTTGAAAGGGCAACAGAGTAACCATGTCTAGTACTGAATTTTACAGTCATCTTTACAAAAAGAAAAGATTTTAAGTTACATGATGAGGCAATACCAATATGTTATTCTCTCTGCTCTAAAAATAGTTGTACCCTGTGTGTGTGTGTGTGTGTGTGTGTGTGTGTGTGTGTGTGTGTGCGCGTGTGTGTGTGTAAGGGGTTATTTTTAATAAACTTAATAACCATTTGAATTTTTGTTTTATAAACAGGATAAAAGGAATTTTAAGGAGGAATTAAAAAAAAATAAATGTGTGAAAAAAGGATATGATGGCTATCATTTTTTGTTGCATGACTAGTTTACAATTTAAAAACAATCCAAAGGAAAATAGTGATTACGTGAGAAAGCTTCCTTCTTTCTTTTCCTCAACAGCTCAGTCTCTTCCTCCACTCACCTGCAGGTCGGCCATTCAAAGCGCCATTCATACAAAGTTAACTTGAAAAGTTTGGAAGGAGGGATGAAAAACGTCCTTTGACAAAGATGAAACCAGCAACCAGGGTATATAGATGCAGTGTGTTAGGCACGTATTATTGGTCCACAGAGAGTCAGTTCAGTGACATGATAATATATGATTCCAAGGTTAATGGGCAGAAAGTATTTTCCGCAAAGGTTATAGAATTGCCATTGCTCATGATTGCTTGAATTATTTCAGAACAAAGTCAGTCCAGGATATTTACAGGAAATATGTTGCATCAACGCCATTCAGTATTTCCATCTATCTTGGGTTTTCGAGTCTGAATGAAAATATGATTCTGCCTTATATTACACATGAATTACAGTCACATTTATCTGGCATAGTATAAATTGTCAATATATGACAAGAGGAAGGGCCATGAACCCCTCAACTTGCACGACATAGGGCCATTGATCTATTATATATTTATTCAATATGTGTGCAATTTATATGATAACTCCAGGGTTTTGCCCTCTCCCCATTTCAAAACTTAATAACTTATTTCTGAATTTTGTTTCTCCTTTCAGTGGAAGCCATTTTTTCCACTTTTTATAAAGTCTCTTGACTTTTTATACTTAAAATAGTTCCGTTTTGTATTTTAAATAGGCCATTGGTATAGACTGGTTTGGTTTGGTTTCAAATTTTTTTAGTTTGGGAAATCTGTGCTCTAGCATTATGTGTGAGCATTATGTGTGAATTTGACCAATTTGTATTTGGCCAGAATCACATTTTTCTGTACTGCCCAAAGGCCATGACCTCAGTTTTTGTTTCTGATAGGGCCTCATTTTTAATACCACGTTGGAGCCATGGTGGGTCCGGATAACAGCATCTGTTGAATTTGATTGATCTAGATGAACAGTTTGATAAATGTAAGAAAAACAACCTGAAGTTTAAATAATTTGAAGAATTAAAACTAGAATGCATGTGTCCCTATTTAGAGGTTAGATACATTGAAAAATTCTGTCCTTTCTTGATCTTTCTTTAAGAATAATCAATCTCTAGGGATCTGTCTTTCCAGCAAGGGCAATTCTTCATGGCTCCAGAGAATTTCCCCTGCGTTTTATCTCTGCCAGTCATCATTCAATTTTATAAAATAAAATGCACTTTAAAATTTATTTTAAGAAAAAAATGAGAAATTCTTGAAGAAATGTTCATGCCCTGCATGTGGCATTCTTAGTTTCTTTAGCCTGAAGATGATTAAGGACTCTGTATCCTTAATATACAGTATTTTATCTCTTATTAAAGAATCATCTGTGCAGTTACTTACAACTGTAACCTAGCTAACTAACTAACCCTTACCCTTCCAGAATTTCCTCATCAAAATCCTACAGAAAGATATTATGATAAAATGCCACCATTGGTTTTCTTATGCTTTTACTAAGTTGGATTCTTAAATCTGGTGTGTTCCTACAACCTGCATAGCTTTAAAAAAACCTACCTTCAAATAGATCTTTCAACTGTATTGGCTTCAGTTCCTGTCATTCTCAGCTACCATGCTTGGATAACATCATTGAAACTATTATTCAGTGTAACTGAAGATTGGAGAGATGTCATTGCATTCAAGCTCAGTTCAATAATTAAAAAGTATAGTCAAATTTGCCAGCAACCATTGTTTCTCAAAATCATAAATCTGAATGCCATATAAAAACATAATTCTCTCTCTTTCTCTTTCTCTCTCTCCCTCTCTCTTCCCCCCCCCCCCCCCCGCCCCGTGCCTTTTTTTTTTCTTCTTCATTTGGTTGGGTGAAGTGGCTTTCTTTCCTAAAGAAAAAAAAGTGGAGAGTTAAATATTTGAAAGTTAGTTGATGCTTTCCTTTGCTCAAAAAAGCACCAAACTTTGGCGCATGGGTGCAGTCCAATAAAGTAAAAAAAAAAAAAAAGCAAAACTGTGAAAGTCAAGGTTTTAGTATTGCTCAAAATTTATATCTGATTGTATCTTTATTTAATGCTATACTTCTAAGATGCACTAAATAATTATCAAGATTCTATGAGCATTGGCATTATTGAGCTGTTCTCTCCTGTTACAGACATCCACACAGATACTTCTCCTAATACTCACTTCCTTTCAGAGGTGCACTGCTAGGGTTACACACTCAAATATTTACGCAAATAGACTCTCTGGAAATCGCCTTGGCAACTTCTAGATTTCAGCTTGGATGATTGTTTAATGGGTAAAATTGCATTAAGCAACAGTAGAAATGGAAACAAAAACTGTGCATAATTGATATAAATACCTATAAGAAAAAGTTTACTGCATTATTGTTAGGATTTCTCATTATTATAGGTTATTAAATAGTAATGTGTCAAATAGTTCACATCTGAAATTTGCAATTTGACAGTTCTCTGAAGTGTACCAGGATGAAGTTCTAAGTTGCCAAATAAAAAATAATTGTAAGGTATAGGTTACATAATTGGAATATGCTGTGGTTGGGCTGAAAAAAAATATTCCTTTCGTATATCCCTCTGATGAAGGAGACACAGACTGCCTTCTCTTTCATCACGAGTTTAATGCTAAAACAGTTGCCTTTATTATCAGGTTTTCAACATAAACAGATCAGACTTGGCAGATTGGATTTGTATTGGACTTCTGTAAAACTGCTGTATGATTAAGGCTCCTTAAAGAACTCAGTCTTTGTCAGTTCCCATCTGAACTGATCAATATCACCAGGCCTAATATGTGGAGCAGAAGGCAGTTAGTTAACCTGCAGGTTTTGCAATCCCAATGCACTTCTCCAGCCCACAAGCTATCAAGTTCTCCATCCAAACAAAGTGTTCTCCACTGAAGTAAAATATAATATTGTGGCATTTTGTCACTCTTGACAAAATTTTGTCACTCTTGTTTCCCTAATTGGGCTAATTTACCTTGCATATTGGTTGGGTCAAGCATGCTCGTAGGCTGCCTTTGTCTTATTGATTGTCATGTCGTACAACCCTGAGCCTAAATCAGTGTTCCTGTTGTGAATCAGTTCTGATAAGAGCAGTATTTTTTATGTTTCATTCTGGCACCCTGGTTTAATATTTCTTGGTCTGTCTTCCCTTCAAATAATCAGAATGAATGAAGCAGCACACTAAAAAAGCTCTGGTGGAGGAAAACAGAAAACATGTTGCTCCCAAACAGAACAATTACAAATGTAATCTTGTAGAAAAAATACATTTAAGAGTTGTTTGGAATTTTTGCCATTTGAACAGACAGGAACTAGTATGCTGGCATATTTCAAAGATCTCTGAAGCATTGCTTCATTGCTCCCCTCACATGAGTGTTGCAGAGGTCCAGGAACAGCATCAAAATACATTGCTTTACCTGGAAAAAGATACAGTTGCTTTAACAATTCAAAAAGACATGCTGCATATACACTTTCAAACTTTCTAAAGCATCTTTTTTGAAAGATGTACAGCAGAGTAGATAACTCAAGTGCATAATAATCCATGTGAACATTTCTTAGTAAGTCAACTCATTACTCATTCAGCTATTTAAATACATTCAGAAAGTCACAGTGGCAGATATAACATTTCCTCCAATTTTTCCCTATATTAATAACTCTGTAAGGTAGTTTGAAAGATTTCATGGCTGATAGTACACTAGAATCTTGGTCTCTCCACTTGTAGACCAACCTTAACCAATTGTAACCCAATCTTACCAAATATATCACATTCTTCTGACAATACAGAATTTATATACAGAAATCCTAGATGAAGATGTAGATTTTTTTAGGTACCTCATATGTTTCAAGGTGGAAATGGTATTGTGAGTATCTGCTTACTTGATGTAACTTTGTGTGGAGACTTGGAAATGCTACATGAAAATCAAATAGATGAAACAAAGAAAACAACTAAAGTGTAGTCATTTTAATGACTACGGTAGCATAATTCATAAGATATACTGTTAAAGAATGAAAAAAACTGAAGATGAATTTAACAAAGCACTGATAGGCTGTAATGCTAACTTTCATTATTATAATGGTCTCCCAAAATTATCAAGGTTAGCATTCCATAGAGATTTAAAGAATGGGTTCTCAGGATGGAAACTCAGACATTATTGCCTATCCATGACAATTTACAAGACTGAACACATTATTTTTCTCCATCTAGACTAAACTGACAGCAATGAAAAACTTGATAGATCTGATATAAAAACATGTACGAGTACGGAATGAATAGGCACAATATCAAACATAATTCTGTCCTTCTCTTTCTGCCCAAAATTTACTAGCCCAAAAAACAGAGACAGAAAACTCATCAACTTTGCAGCTATTATTGACTGAAAGCTTCTGTACATTCATCTACAATGTCATATCAAAAGTCTATCAGTCACAGCCAGTGACATGAAACAGTTGTAAAGAAATAAATAAGAAGTCCATTATAATCCCCCAAGATTGTCCCTTAGGAAATATTTATTGCTGGCTTTAGAATACAGTAAAATAAAGTTAGTGATAGATCACTGGATAAGATATTAACATTCCAAGAATTACAAAAGACTGTTTCTGTCACCATGCCATGCTTCTGTAAGAGCTATTTGCATTATTGAGCTGTTGCAGGCATTTTTTGTGTGACAGCAAGTTTTGTGTTAAGGTGAAATGCAACAGATTAGAAACTGAGAGTCTGTGAGCTTGATTTCTATAGACCAGTCACTCTCTTGCAGCCCTAGCAAGAAGGCCAACCCTTTCAAAATGTTGCCAAGAAAATTATATGGACTTATCCAAATAATTGCCAGAAGACAAGACTGATTTTAAGGCGTAAAGCATAACATAACACCATAACAAAATAATTGCATGTCATTAAAAGTGTGAATTAAATGCACAGCAAGATAGCATGTGTCTATATACCTATGTGTAGACCATCTAAACAAAAAAGGTGCTGCAATTTCATGACAGCTCACATGGCTAATTTCATCAGAAGGCTAGATAGAGGTTTTTTTTTCTGAAATCCCAAAGAAGAACCCTTGAAATATACAAGAACTTTCCATTTTCTTGCTATGCCTCTTTAAAGGAATACATAGATTCATAGCCAACAAGAAAGTCATTGTAGAACAGTTTCCATGCTTTCTGATCCCCTTTTCAGTATGTCATGGAAGTGAGTGGAAATATTTGCTTCTGTCCTGAGATCATATTGTAAACCAAGCACTGAAATGAATACTTCTAATTTTTTATTCTAGGGGGCAGAATTGGAAGCAAACTCATGTAGTCTAATTTGGACACTTCTTTTATGTCTCAACAAAACCGTCAAGGATACTTTGCCAGAGAACTCTCCCTCCTCTCATTCCAGTTCTGATCAATGTATTCTGCAAATAGATGCATATGTACATCTTTGTGGAGGTCTGGTAATCCTCACTTAATGACCCTAATTGGAACTGGAATTTCTGTTGCTAGGTAAAGAAGCAAAACATCACATGGCCATATTGTTTAGTGATAGCAGTTCCAGCAGTTCCAGTTGTAGTTATTAGGTGAGGACCTCAAACAATCCTCCACAATTGCCTTTGCTTCAGCTTCTCCCATCTGCCCATCTCCTCCCTTCCCTTGCCTTTTTAGCCACCCTACATTCCGCCATTGTCTACCTCTGCAACACCCTTCCATCTCTAGATGATCTTGTTTGTCTTTTCCTCCCACTGCTGATGAGGCAGACCCAGCTGCTGGCCCTTTGTGATGACTCAAATATCACCATGTATGCACCATACATATTTATCCCTTGTTTCAGTCTTCCTTTTTGAATAATACTATAAGTCCTATATAAAAATATTGAAGCTTTTAGAGGAAATCGTATTTTGAGTTGATTCAACATCCATAACTGCTTTACATCTACAGTGACATAATTGTAACTGTATTTTTAATGAGTTTTAGGTTCTTAAATTTTAGAATCATGTGATTTATACCACCATACATGAATTTCTTAGGGATTTGCTGCAATTTTATTATATACCTTCAGATTTGGAAAATTGCTCTCTGCCAGACTAATATAAAGCATTATTGCAAACTAGCAGTGGATGCAGATTTTGGCAATCCAGAGGTCATCAAAATGATAAACTTTGATCAGCTTAAAACACCATGTCATCTGATGTGCTTATAGAAGTAATGTGTGCTCAGGTTTCCTCTTTTCCTTGAACTGTGATGATAGGGAACCAGGTTTAGTATATACAATATATTCTTATGATGAAGTATAGAAGAATTTTTCACAAGAAATAAATCTGTATATGCAGTTGAAGCCTACATGTAGGGTTATCAGATATCTGAATAGACAAAGGAGAATTCAGGCAATTGGAAAGGAGGACAAATGCTGGGAACTAATTGTTTAAGTCAGCATCTACAACAGAAATTACAGTAAAAATCTGCAAAAAAAAAAAAGTGTACTCAGGTCTACATGTATTTGAAATTACTTTTCTCCAGAATCATAAATACGTTTTTTTCAATCCCAGCAATGTGCTAGAGTTGGTTAGAGGCAAAAGTCTTCAGCATGCAATGGATTAAAGTCTTGTCAATTTCAGGCAGTAATGCAATCTGGCTTCAGGGTCCTAATCAGGGTTTTAGAGTAGACCTTGTTAACTTGTGGTTATCATTTATTAGGGAAGTGCTGCACTGCAAAAAAAGTGCTTAGAAAAAGATACTAAAAAATCTGGTCAATATTTAATGTTAAAGTTATGCCAGGCAGACAAAGGACACAATGATTAAAAGGAGAGTATGTCCTCCCTTTGTTGGGCATCTGATAACTCAAGTTTAAACACTGTATGCATTATGCACAATGATTTTGTTTATATTTTTTTTGTTTTCCACAGAATGTGCATGCCATTAAGTCTGAATGAACCAACAAGAAGTATGCTCTTGAAATGTATTTCAAAACCAATAGTTACTTCCTGAAGTATCTCGTGATATTACTCTTTGTATATCAATGTGTGTTCATATTTGTGTGTGTTCACTAATTTCTTGATTTTCCTGTTAAAATTATTTTAACTCACTAGTAATACAGTCAATATTAATGTTATTCTCGAAAGATAAAAACTACACTTTTTAGCACAAAGAGATTTTGTTTCTTCTAAGGATGTATTTTTTGTCTCATTAAATGTTAAAAATTGTGTATCAATATCTTAGAAGATTATCTTGAAACAGACATTTGAAAAGTGGTAAATTAACAGAGAAGACAATATAAAATACAGTGTAAGATGAAGAAGTAACACCATTACTTTTATTTCAAGATAGAATCATAAGTTGGAAGAGTGCATTTAGGTCATTGAGCCCACTCCTTAAATTCCTTGTTTTCATTTCTTGTAGCCAATATACTGCTGATTCTCATTCAGTTTGCCATCAGTCATTATTCCGAGATATTATTTATTGGTACCAAGCTGGGTATTCCCTATCTTACATCTATCCAATTGTTTACCATTCCAAGATATTTTTCACTGGTTACCAAGCTGGGTGTTCTCAATCTTACATCCATCCATTTTCTTACTATTTCCTCAGTGCAAAATGTGGCAATTATCTCTGTTAACTTTCATACTATCGTTTTCAATCTTTTGCTCTAACATATGATCCTTTGCCTTTTGACAACTTACAAAGCCTTTTAGACTCTTCAAATTATTTTCATACCAAAATAACAGGGATGTGGACAGGCTTCAATGAGAGTTGGATGGCGCTTCAGGTCACTAATAGAAAACTCTAAATACATTTTTTGAATCCAAGTGGAAAATTGGTGGTGTTTTGAATCCAGTAGCTGCCAAGTGCTTTGCAAAGTTAATGGCTTCTGCCCTCCTTCTAGAGTTGTTACCAACAATATGCAGCATTGAGACTTCATTACTGTGTGGAGGAGTTGGATTTTTCATTTGCTGTACGGCCAGTTGCTCTAAAAATGCAAGGTTATGGCTTGAACTCAGAAGGAAGGGAAGAGATGTATTTTTGCAAGAGGTGCATAACAAAGATAAAGGAAAAGGGAGTGTGGACAGGTGGACCCCCTTTCAATGTAGAAAGAGCTGAGTGCCAGGTGTATCATAGAAGACATATTGCTAAGACAAAGAATAAGTCTAAGACAGAGCTAATAGAAGACTTGCTAATAGTCTTTTAGGATGCCTATTAGTTAACTTTTAGGAGCAGGGTTAAAGTAGAGCCAATAGTTGTTAGATAACTTTTAAAGTATTTATTAGTTAAGACTTAGAAATAGGCATGGAGCCAATAGAGGACCCCTTAGATCAGGGGTCCCCAACCACCGGGCCCCGGACTGGTACTGGTCCGTGGATCATTTTCTACTGGGCTGCCAGTTTGCTGGGTGCTGCCATCTTGTTTCGACGAGAAAGTGCTTCCGGGTGAGCTTTTCCGGTTGGAAAGCGGCGTTTGTGTCCTGAAGGAATCCTTGCACCTTAGTTTCATCGAAGTGGGGGAGGCTTCGAATGAAGAGCTGTCCCGATGGCGGAGGAGATTAAGAAAGCACAAAAAAGCACAAAAAAGGTACAAAGGAGGAGTTGAAGGTGGCAGGGGGACGGCTGGCTGGCCAGTCGCTCGGCTCACCTTGCCTTGTCATGCATTCTGATGCCGGTACCGGGCAACGGATCATTTTGTGATGCCGGTACCAGGCTGTGGCACAAAAAAGGTTGGGGGCCACTGCCTTAGATCAGTCCATGGTCCATGGACTGGCATCGGTCCATGGCATACCAGCAACCAGGCCAGGCATACAAGCAAAGCCCCATCTGTGTGAAGAAAGCAGCATACAAACCCACGCATGCTCAGTCCATGGAAAAAACTTTCTCCATGGAAGTTATCCCTGGTGCCCAAGAGGTTGGGAGACACTGCTTTAGATAACTTTTAGAATGCCTATTAGTAATAGCAATAGCAGTTAGACTTATATACAGTTTCATGGTGCTTTACAAGCCTTTTTAAGTGGTTTAATGGAGTCAGCATATCGCCCCCAACAATCTGGGTCCTCATTGTACCCACCTCAAAACGGCCAAACTGCTGGCAGATGGTGATCAGCAGAAGTAGCCTGCAGTACTAACCACTGTGTTATTAGACAATGTTTCTTTATCCTGCCTTGAAAAACTGTATAAAGCCTGGCATTTTGCTGGCTGGGACCTCTTTTGCTGAAATGCTTCAATAAAAAGAAACACAACCTGTACTTCTTGTCTGGTGTTCTTTATTGGCTTCAGCATCAGGCTCAAATCCAAATTGGAGATACCAATCTGGGGGCTTGTCCTGAATGGTGAAAATGTCTCTCTAAGATTGACACAAATAGGTGGCCAATGAGGTTTATTGGCTTGCTAAACTCTTTCCAGATCAATGCTAACCTTGTTTTGGGCTTCATCCTGGATAACCCTCAGATTAATATTCAGAGATACTGGTCTCTTTACTGCTTGAAGAATGAGCATGGGAGTAAGTCTAATGTCAGTTTGTCTGTGGTCTTGTACCTCAGTGTGTCGGAATGCTTTTGCCTCCTCTACACAATGGACTGTACAATATGTGCAGAGGAGGCTGAAGCATTCTGAATATGGTCAGCAAATTACAATGCTGACAAAAGTGACTCCTTAAGGCAGAGGTCTCCAAACTTCTCTTTGCTTTGAAAGACATAGAAGAAGAATGTTTATAATAAATATATTATGGTGAGGTCCTTGAAGCTTCTTACTGAATTTGTGGTCTCTAAGTCCAATAATATTTTGGCTAACTCTATCCTCTTCTATTAAAAAATAAAATAAAATAAAGACACGTTGATGCTTCTCTATTAATTAGTAATGGATATTTTTTTTCAGATTGAATCTTGAAATAATTTCAATGTCTGTTTGCTCTCTAACGTCAAATTACTAGCCTGACTTGATTTGTGCATTCTTTGAATCTCAGATCTTCAATTCAAATTCATCTGTGCTGAATGGCACAGACTTATTGCGTATTCATATTTAAAATTGTGATCTTAATTTCATTTAGGGAACAAAATTAAATCAGCAGGGCCATGAAGGTCTCTTACTTTTGTTGTCAATTTACTTACATTACTTACATTCATTAAATACTTTATAAATAATGACAGGTTTTTGAATAATTCTCCCCCTCCTATGTTGGTACTTCAATTCAAATGGGTCTATAATGGGTCTAAAGAGGCCTGGTCAATCCATTACTGTGTTAGAATGCCTAGAGGATAGCTGATCTGAAAGGCAAACAAATCACTCCATTAATCTTAGCCACTATTAATTACTATTATTTCATTATTGATTTTCTTAAGAGGCTGGATCTGAAAGGTCTGCATTATTAAAGAAATAGAGTGAAGCCAAGAGAACGTGAGATAGGGTATAATTATAAATATTTTATTTATTTATTTAGTCATACAAATGTTCTTGCCTTTTCAAGATATGGAAGACCTCCTGTGTCTTTTCTGTCAGTCAAAGTCTACATTCGGTGGGTTTCCCTGTCTCAGCTGTGCCTAATGCATAAAAGTTGAGCATGGCTGTGGAAAGAAACTCTGCAACCTCAAAGCTGATGTGTCCCTCAACCCCCTCTCATATTGTTATGGTATTTCACATGAATAATACATTGGGAGAGGGAATTTTGGGAGTAGCTCAAGCAATAACAAAAGATACGTTTGATTTCTCAAAGACCTGTACATAAATATTCTAGCTGTCCAGCAAGATACTTACAAAAACCCACAAGCAAGGCCATACAGGCAGTAATTCTCAAAGTTATATTAGCATTTGCCTCTGATTGTATGATCCTATCCATCTAACTGTTCTGACTAATAGGCCATCAAGAAAATTTTTCTCCATGATTTTGTCCAATGTTTCAAAAATGTTATTTGAAGCTCCGTCCTTCCCAGTGCTGGCCAATTAGAATAGAATACATTTTTTTATTGACCAAATGTGATTGGACCCACAAACAATTTGTCTCTGGCACATAAACTCTCAGTGTAAATGCAAGCAACAAGTGATGAATAATGATCATAATCATTAAATACAATCATTCTAAATCATAAGACACAACACTCAGTAATAGTCATAAGATATTAAATAAAAGCAATCAGCATAAATCATAAGATACAAACAACAAAGATAGTAGTCATAAGTTGCTAAAGCAGAGGTGGTATTCAGCAGGTTCTGACCAGTTCTGGAGAACCAGTAGCGAAAATTTTGAGTAGTTCAGAGAACTGGCAAACACCATCTCTGACTGGAGATTTTACAGTATCCTTCCCCTGTCACGCCCACCAAGCCACACTCACAGAACCGGTAGTAAAAAAAATTGAATCCCACAGGTGAGTTCTCTGTGGCTTTTTAAAATTGTGTGACAAATCTGTGAAATGTTTTCCAGATAATAGGTAAACATTTGGAGGCCAGTAGACAGCACATGTGGAATCGTTTTACAGTAGCCTATGAATTCCAGTGACTATATCTTTTCCCAGTTCACAAGAGCCATTATATATTTATTCTAGGAAGTGTGAACTTTCATTCTTTATGACTTAATTCTTGGAGCCAAAATGTTGCTGCTCAAGTGAAAGAAAATCATCACTTTTCACTTTCAGTTTAGTAAATTAAAAATTAGTCAAGACATATGGTTATCTTGTGAGAAGATAACTCACAAGACCCAGAAAGACACATATGAGAACTGCACAAAGTAGGAGAAACTCAGAAAGACCAACTCGGAGACTGAAAAAACCCACATGCTTTTATGTAATGTGTAGAACAATATTGCTAGCTATTTGCTTGGGGATGCATGATTCCTAGATGGGAAAAATATAAATATCAGTATTTATAGAAGTGACAAAAAGCCAGTCAGCGATATAATCTAATATCCTCCTCCTCCTCCTCCTCCTCCTCCTCTATCTTCATGCTCCAACACTGGAAGTTTTAAAGAAAATAATGGACAACTGTTTGCCTGAAATGGTATAGAGTTTCTTGCCTGAGGGGTGGACTAAAAGACCTCCAAGGTCCTTTTTAACTCTCTTATTCTGTTATTATCATAATCTAATATCGTTGTTGTCATCATCATCTATTTTTCTCCTATTAATTTGGAATAAACCTCTTCCCTGTGATATGTTATTTTTTCCCACAGAGATACTGTTTTAGTATTAATAAATTTATGGTCAGTATTTTCCACTTGTCTAGTTTAATCTAGAGCTCTGGATTACATTTTATCACAAGAAATAAGGCTGCAATTTGAAGGTATTGTACTGATAAAAATAACCTGCATAAAAGGCATCTCATTGTGGTTAGAACAGCATTGACCTGTGTGCCTGCTCAGTCTATTGGATGAACAGTACAAAGGCAAAAACCATGTGCATATTTAAATGAAGGATATTCTTCAAATACTCCTAAGAACAAATAGCTTTCTACTATTTCACCAGGTTGCAGTTCTGGCTCTACAAATGCAAAAGCCAAGATCTTTTTGCCAAGATTTGAATTTATATCTTTGCTTCTATGTTACAAAAGGTGCTTCCTCTCATCCTTCCATAAATTGGCATTATCCTCGGGGATTGCTTTTATACACAATCTCGTGAATAGTCTATGCCAGGGGTGTTAAACTCATTTCACTGAGGGCTGCATCACATGATTGTGTTTGACCTCAGGGGGCTGGGGTGGGGACATGGCCAGGGTGGACATGAGCACATCGGCATCTGTTTTTGGCTGTGTTGGCCTCCTGCGGCCCTCTGCCAGTGAAAACAGAGCTTGGGAGGGCTGTGTGTGCCCTGAGCTCTGTTTTTGCTGGCAGAAGGCTGCAGGAGGCCATCGTGGTAAAAAATGGAGCTTGGACAGGCCACGCCTGGCTCTCCTGAGCTCTATTTTTGCTGGCAGAGACATCACAGGCCAGTTCTTCACTGTTTCCAGGGCAGCCCCATGGGCCAGATCTAAACACCCCACAGTCTGGATCCAGCCTGTGAGTCTTGTCTTTGACAGCCCTGGTCTATGCAGTGGTTATTAATGTTAGTGAGTCAATATATGAGACACCAGAGAGGCCCACATCAATCCACTATTGGGTGACTTTGAGCTTCACCCATATCTCCCTGGGTTGTGGTAGAGAAAAATGGAAGGAAAAAGTGTCCCATATATACAAGCTTGAACTTGTACACTGTGAATTCAAAAAAATAGATCAACCAAGATTTGAAATGGAACATAACTGCAAGCAGCTTAGCTTTTGCTATATGTGAATGCTTCCTTCTTCTAAAACAAAATGTAAAACTGGCTGTCAGTCTTGTAATACAGACCAGAGGATACCCATAAGTACTAGCATTAACTTTATTGTAAGATTAGATTTATAGAATTTTCAAAATCTGAAAGTTCATCTCTGCCTTTTCCTTTCCAGTCTAACAAACTAGGAAAGTCCCTTTGGAGTTGTTTGCCACATCCCCATTTCTTCTGCAGACTCAGCTGCCTCTTATCCAACTATAACTAGTCTGTGGCTCTTCCTCCTGTTTCCCAAGGCCATGCCAACAAGCTATTGCACTGGCTGTGGGAAGAAGAAGGAAGCAAGGAGCCATGAAGAGGGAAGATACGGCAAATCAATCTTGAGAAAGTTTGAAGAATGAGAAGGCAACTCAAAATAACTTCCACATTGAGTTTGTTTGGGAAAAAATGGGGCAGATAGAAATTCTGACAAATATTCAAGGGGCTGGTGTTATTCAACTTTACAATAGTCAAGAGCATTTGAGAATCTCTGCTTTGCTCAGAAAGACAAAGCCATGTTTAGAAAAAAAAAAAGTCTATTTAGTATGTAGTAGCAAATGCTGTGTTATGAGAGCCAAAGCCTTTGTTTCCATCCATTTGCTAGCTACGTTGTTAAAAAAGAAAAGAAAATGCAATGTTTGTATGCTTGCCATTAGTAAATTTACTGAGCACAATGGATTATTCAATTAATAATGGACCTGGTTTAGGCATTTTAGTGAGATAATTAAAGCACCATGACACATAATCAATTCATTGATTGATCATCACAACCATTTTTTCCCTAATGGCAATAGTTTAATTTACATCCTTTCACAAATTCTTCAATGCAACTTTCTCATTTGTATATTACAGAGTGCGAGTGGATGGTTTCTTTTCCTAAGAATTCCTCCATCACCCTAACCAGCCATTTATTATCCACAGGAAAACTGGATTGCTTTTCAAATGTATTGATCTAAGGACAAAGAAATTGTTAAGCCATGTCAAAATAGGTAGAATTGGTAGTGATTAACTTGTCTCTAATTGCATTCATGTAATTGATATGTATGTCTTTTTTCGTGATTCTTAATGGAACTTTGTTTTGCTTTGTTTGTTTTTGTTATCAAAACAACAATTTTGGGATTGGGGAAGAGTGGAAAGAGAATTTAACTTTACCTGCTACTACAAAAATAAGCATGTGCAATTTGGTCTTGAGAATCATGATGACTAAGAACTGTTTGGGCCTGGGGGTGTGGGGGGTGAGAAGCCCCCCCTGCTCCTAGAAGAATGAAATATTTTGGGAAATGTTAAAAGGGCAGAATATGATATTTCCCCAATGGAGAAATGGAGAAACATGTTTTCAGAACAGGAAGCAGCCCCCAAGTCTTTCTTAATAGCCCACAGCAGATGCCAGAGATAAAGAGCTTATTGAAAGAGGAAGACAAGTATCTAGACAGCTCTATTCATAAGCAAAGCAAATACTGCAGGCAGAAATCCATTCAATACAGGATATTTCAAAACTCCTTGGCAGAATGGTAGAATTAGAAAGCAGCCCCTCATCCGAGATCCAATACAGGACGAAAGCCATTAGCCAGAATATGAATTGCCCCAAACCCTTTCAGAACATAAGCCCCTTCATTGCAGCACCCCAGAGCAGTCCAAACTTCAAAGTCACAGAAACCTGGGAGCTCAGATAAACAATAATCCAGAGGTTGACCATATTAGCTCAGACAAACAGCGAGGATTTGCATTTCCTCTTTTGCCTATAGAGCTAGCTATGGCTACTGCATAACTCCTATATGACACCCATAGGAATCTGACAACAGCCAATAGATTATTAAAGGACATGTTCTTGCAGAGGAACAGAAAGCTCAAATAAAAAGCCCAAAGAAGATATAAAACCCACTGAATCTCAACTCCATTTTGTCAGCTGCACCAGAACCACAAACCCTGGTGGTTCTGTTCACCAATAATGGACCTTCTTTTCAATCAGCCTCCAGCCTCCATTTTCTTTCCGGTGCCTTTCTCCCAGCTTAGAACTGAACCGGATGGGTTTTCCTTCTAACATGGAGATCTCCTTCTTGGAGTTGTGCCAGTGGAGTTTCAAGTGCAGCATTAACTGAAAGTTTAGAAGAAGGGCACAATATGGCAGAATTATTATCACAAGAATCTTGTGGCTTTCAAGGGCATTGTATCATGGATAACTGTTATCAGCCTCATTGTGAAATTTGGACTCTAAGAATTATTTGGGATTGCTCTATTGGCCCTGTCATATAGTAGGATCGCTGCTTGAGTTGCTTGACAGTTTGGCTGGGTTGACGTTTCCTAGGAATGATCTTGGGAGAATTTAATGTCTTCCCAAGATGCAAAATTGGAGAAAGCTCTTGGCTACCATGGTCCTGATCCAGATCCTTAAGGACCTGACCTGTGTCTATAATCCTATGTTGGACTCTCCCCCACCTAGATAACAGATAATCAGAATTGAAAGAGACCTTATAGCTCATCTAGTCCAACCCCTCACCCAAGCGGGAGACCCTACACCATTTCTGACAAATGGCAGTCCAATCTCTTCTTGAAAGTCTCAAGTGAAGCAATCATGATGTGATCAGGATATAGGTGGAATTAACACCAATCTTTTGTCATGGTCATATCTTTCTCTATGTTGGATCTCCCCTATATGATCCTCAGATGCAGCCAGATAGGATCTTTTCAATTAATCCACCCTAGACACCTAATGAATCCAGTTAGGTTCCAGAAGGAACTTGGAGTTATTCCTATGGTGCTTGTCCATAATTCAATCAAAGCCTTAATCATCATTTGGAATGGAATTTTGATCATGATTTTAGATCATATCAACCTGTTTGGTCTCTCTCTCTCTGATCATGGATTCCAGAAAGACCTGTGGTTTTTCAAAGAAGCTCCAGAAGCTGAAGTAGTAGAAGAAATGCTTAGAGCAGTACTGAAGGAAAATATGGAAAGAATTTGACAAAATGTGGGTAAGAGACTTTATTGGGGGTTATTTCATAGCAAAAAGTGTGACAAAATGTGAACATTTCTTGGCTTTTATTATGTATGCACATGTTGAACATTTATTTCTTATTTAGCGTATGGCACATGTTAGCTAGAGATCACTGAGGTGTCTTGCTGCCTCTGTGAAAGGAATTCTTTTGGGCGGTGTTATCTTTACCTGCAGGATTCCTGAATGCCAATAGGCAATTGGGAGAGGCTCCTTTCTTGTCCCTCCATGGTTTATTCACTCACGGGAATCAAGCCGCTGAGCTGCCGACCTCAGTGGTGCGCAGGCCCAGCATCTTAACATGTAAGCCACCATGGCCCACTCACATGTAGAACTGACAGCACATTATCCAGTCTGTTTTGGAGAAAGTAGGTAGAAGTTGAACATCTTTAGAGCCATTGCGAGGAATATGCTACGCAGGAGTTCCCCAATCTTTCCAGCTCTGGGGACCAGCAAGAAGGGGAGGGAATGGTTCCGCACAAGTGGTCAGCAAGCACATGCATGCACAGCTCCAATTATGAAAGCAGCTGGCAGGGGCACCCGGCACTTGCACAAATAGAGTGAGTATGCACCACAGGTGGGATTCAGCCAGTTCTCACCAGTTCACCTGAACCGCTAATTAATTGTTTATGCAGTTCTGAGAACTGGCTAAAAATAAAGTGCAAGAGAGGGTTTTTCCCCCACTCTCTCCCTTCAATTAATAGCTCTGGGCAGACAGCCAAGTACCACTTAACAGTTGCAGCTGGAATGCAGCCGATACACACTGAAACAAGCCAATAAACAACTGAAACTGACAGGATTAGGGCAGGGAAATCCAACAATCACCCACCTAGGGATGGGATGAACCACTTCCCTTCAGGAAGAAGGACAAGATTGCAAACATTTTCATTATACAAAGTATTAAGTAAAACTTATCTGATCAGCTGATACACCCTGGAATTCCCCGAGATCTTTTATAGCTGCTGCAGTGTTGGCTACTTCTTTTTTTAAAAAAAAACAAGTTTTATTGATTTTACAAACAAACAAACAAAACAAAACATCATTAAACATTAAAAACATAAAACCTCTTTCCATTGTAGATCTTTACAAGGCAGGTAACATATTGCTTTATATCACGTACTTATAATTTATCCCATTTCCATATAAACACGTAAATTCCCTTTACCAAATTCCACATTGTTTCTCTTTAATCATTATTCAACCATATTTCCTTTCTGATTTATCTGCTATTCAGTCATCAAATTTATATTTTCCTCTGGCTTGTTTATAATTATTCTCATCTAGTCTTCCTCCAAGATTTTATTATTTAATTCTTAATTAAACACACACACATAAGACATAGACATAAACCATAAAACTTTCTTCTAGAAAGTAACTTGGCCCCAGATTACCTCTTTTTGTATGGACTTCAATTGAATTCATGCTCTTCTTATATACCATTACCCATCTTATTTACCATTCTATATCTATTATATAACTCCTCTCCACTTTTGCCTCATCTTAATTCTGTTTTATATCTTGCTTTAAAGAAAAATATTTTTATATCTTTTGTCCATTTCTCCATTTACATCTGTCTCATTTCCAATTTAAGAAAGAATAGTTTCCCCTGGAATCACTAATCGAAGTATGATGCCTTTCTATCATTCCCCTAAATTAAAATTTAAAATAACACCTAAATCCCAATCAGATTCTGCTTAGTACATTCTACTATTTCAGAAACCAATACTACAATAATAAATCCATAACAATCAACACATTAATCCATTAAACTCTATATTTAAACTAATATTTTAAACATTCCCTTTAGTATTTTATTAAACTTATTATCATTCATTATTAAACCTTTTAAAGTTATACCTTGATATTTTAGTCTTTTATTAGATCTTAAAAAGTTCTGATTATCTACTTATAATACAAATACCACTATTACAATACTCATGTGTACTTTGCAGAATCCCCCTTTTTTAAAAAAAAAAATCCCATATATTACCCATTATCCCTAAAAATTTTTTCCTTTTCTCCATCTTGTCTTATACCTTTGTAACTTTTTTCCCCCTTTTCCCTTTCCTTCTTAGCCCACCTAAACTTTTTACCCCCTCCTCTCCAAACCTCTGCCTTCTTGATTTCCCCTTTCTGTTGCATTCCTCTTTCCTTTTGCTTTCTAGCATTCTGTTGTTTTTGCATCTTCTTTTTCTCTTTCATAAACATTTTTTTATTTCTTAAGTCCTTCCTTTTCGCTCCTCTCTTTCTCCTTTCTTTCTTAGTCACACCATTTAGTTCATTAAAAATGGCTTCTTCTTCCTCGGCTTCTTCCAGCTGTTGTTTAATTTGCTGACACATGACAAGCGCCATATCTAGAAAACAAAGGGCTTCTCCCATAACATTTTTGCCTTCTTTCTTTATTTTTAAATATTGTTTTTTTAGTTCATCAAGAGATAGAGCCATTTTGAACTGTTTCTTCTTCTCTTTCTGTATCCTCTTCTTCTTATTAAGCCAATCAATTATTTCCAAACTTAAAACAGTTCCCAAAAGTCCCAAAATCCCACAGTCATCAAACAGTCCAGGCAGAGTACAAGCTTCTTCTTTTTACAGTTTCTCTTCTAGGGGTGAAGTCAAATTAGGGAAAGAAGAAACGTCCAATCTGTGCTTTAAATCTTTCTTAGAATTAATTTCTATTCTCTTTATCTTCAAGGCATCTCCTCCAGCAAAGTCTTAGAGTAAAGATTTGTTTTCCCAAGCCTCTCCCTTCCCACTTATAACAAAGGAGTTTAGGTTTTACCTTCTATCAAAAGGCTGGTTTCCCTTGTCCATTTGTTAATTCCATAAGGGAGGGAGAGTAACTTCCCCTTTTTGTCACTTTTCTTCGCAGCTGAAAACATCAATCGGGAACATTATAGCTTCCAAGCCAATACTTTCCCAGGTGTTAAATATGTCCTTAAGGTCCCAGTTCGACCAAGAAAAAACTTTCTTTTAAAAACTCCTTCTTCCTCCTGCGCATTCTTTATCCAGTTGCCGGCTTCTTTATGGCGGCCATAAAAGACCACCGCTCCACCGTCTTGAGAGAAGGGGGTTATTGCCGGCTGGGGGGGGTTGCGATGCTCCTCACCCCCATCCGGATCCCCCCTTTCTTCAGCTGCCCCAACAGGGCAGCCTTAGCCTCCAAATCCGTCAGGATCGGAGGCACCAAGGCGGCTAGCACAGCAGGGATCATAGAGAAGGTGAATCCCTGCTGTCACCGAAGCCGACAAACCAGCTACTTCTTGTTTCTTCCTGGGGGGGAAAGATACAGGAGGCAACAATGTTGCAGCTTGATCATACAGACCGTGAATTTAATGCATGTGTGGTCCGGCTAGCTGTATTGCTTCTGCTGTGAAACACCAAATTTAGAACATAGACAACATAGAATAATAGAGTTGGAGGGGTTAATGGCTTTGGCAACACATCCAGGCTTTCAATTAGCATCAGTTGCTGCTCTTAGTTTTCTCTCAGCTGCAGCATTTGCTCTGGGGTTGACTTTTTTTAAAAAAGGGAATGGCTGTTTCAAGTTTTCTGCATTGTTTTAGTGGTTCCTGGCACTGCCCTTTTGGGTGTACTTCCCTCACTCTTTTTGAAAACCTCTAGTGATGGAGCACCCACAACGTCTGATGGCAAGTTATTCCATTGGTTGATTGGTCTCATGCTTAGGAAAATTCTCCTTAGTCCTAGGTAGCTTCTCTCTTTGGCTAGTTTCCATCCATTGTTTCTTGTTTTGCCTTTTGGTGCTTGGAAAATAGATTGACTCCCTCATTTTTGTAAGAGCCCCTCAAATTTCCTGACAGAACAATTAATTAGTGGAATAACTTGCCTTCAAAAGTTGTAAATGCTCTGGAAGTTTTCAAATATACTGGAAGTTTTTAAGAAGAGATTGGATAATCATTTGTCTGAAGCAGTGTAGCGTTTCCTGCCTAAAAATGGGGTTGGACAAGAAGACCTCCAAGGTCCTTTCCAACTGTTATTCTATTCTATTCTAAATATTGGAACAGTGCTATTTTATTGTGAGTTGTACTAAGGGGTTTTGACATAGATGGCCTATTTAAGCAAGACATTTTTCATTTTTTTGATAACCCTCAATATTTTATACCAAGTTTATCTTTCCTCTCAAGACATTATAGATTTAGAATACAAATATCTGTGCTTGAAAAACATATTCATTGAAATTATGGCAATTGTTTGGAATTCTGCAATGATACACACATCGCCACTTCAAAACCATGGAGTATGTAGGAAGCATGTTTGTTATTCACTTTGGGAGGATCCAATGTTGAAGGTCAGAAGATAGGAAAGCAATTCATAAGGTCAGGGTTTTTTTAAAGGACATGAAGCAAAGCAGAGAGACAAAAGCCCTATAAAATCCCTAACAATTCAGTGAAGACCTCAAATAGCTTGTCTGCAACAGAACCATCAGTGTAGATGAAAGTGAATAAAATGAATCCCTGTAATTAATACTTAATTCATACACAAACCCTTGTTCCTCTACACTCAAGAAAAAACAAAAACCTCAATTGATATATTTAGATTTCACATTGCATATCAATTTTAAGTAGACTTTCCCCTGATTCCAAAGATGCTCTTTTTCATAGAAAAAAATTCCTGCATCTGGCCAAACCTTAAGGCAGGGCTGTCAAACTTGATTTCATTGAGGACTGCATTAGGGTTCTGTTTGACCTTGGGGTGGGGCTGGTGGGCGTGGCCAGGGTGGGCATGGCCAGCTTGATGTTGCTTATGTCGGGGTGCCTGTGTTTGCTTGGCTGGGCCTGGGGATATCCTCCTGCAGCCCTCTCCCAGTGAAAACAGCTCTGTTTTTGCTAGCAGAAGCACCATGGGCCAGTCCTTTGCTGTTTCCAGGGTGGCCCCACGGGCCAGAGGTAGGCACCCTGTGGGCTGGATTCAGCCCACAGGTCTTGAATTTGACATCCCTGTCTTAAGGTACAAGGTGAGGAAAACTTGAATTGAGAAATGTCTGTTTAGAAGAAAACCTAGAACTAGGACATTTTGTCTTCTTAATTACTGTTTGAAAGAACACATTAATGATTTCTGCATCACAGTGATTAATTGGTTGTTAATAATTTATTAATAATTAATAAATTCTTCCAGCTTGAGTTCCTTTGCTGACAGACCGAAACCACAATCGTGCATGGTTTCGATCCGTGCTCGCTGCCGGAGCGCCCCAAGCCAGCTGGTATCGGGGCTAAGCCACCCGTAGAGGTGGTGAAGAGGGGGGAGACTGCCAGCAGGGTTGAGGAGAGCCACATCTCTCCTCCTCAGCTGGCCATTACTCCCTTTCCTGAAGGTGGTTGCAGAGGTGGTCAGAAATGGCCACCTCAAAGAATAACTTGACCGGAAAAGAATGTGCAGGAGGAAGATAAGAAGAGAAAGTCTTGGTTGACCAGGTTAAACTGCAAAAGCAACAACGCAAAGTACCCTGGAATTTAAACAATAAAAAAAAAACATTGTTCCCAAAGAAGATTTTGAAGCAGCGAAGGAGAGAGGGAAGAGAAAGGATTTGGTTTTTTTTCTCTTTCTCTTCCCTTCTATGTACTGACAGCTAAGAGACTTAAGCAAGAAATTGAAAAAAAATCCACTTTGACATCAACAGGCATTTAAGCTGAAAATAAAATGTCAAAGGGATAATAAAGATTTCTGGATACTTAAAAGCTTTTAAAAGCAGGAAAGGAGAGAAAAAGAATAAAAGGGCAGGATCTGGAAAAATGGAGGAGACTACCTGGAACTAAAACCTCAACAAGATTCCTAAAAGATACATTTTAACTGAAACTTGGCAACAAAATAGTAGAACCCCAGGAAGAGAAACTGGAAAAAAGAAGAAACAGCTTTGGGATTGTTTGGATTATTTGGTGATCTCTGGATTTTTGGTTATTGCATTTAAATGACTAAAATCAATCGGGTAGTTGTTTAAAAGTGTTTAAAATGGCACCACTTTTAAAAGAACTGAAAATGGAACTTTAAAAGTACAAAGAAGATGCACAAGAAGGGAGAGGTTCTTTTGGCTTTGTATTTCATCTCTTAGAAATGGAGATCTGGAATTATGAGAAACAAGAAACGCTTGCAGAACAAGAAGATTGGGACAAAGAAGAAGCCATCTTCAATGATCAAGTAACTTTATGTGGGGGAAAGGGGGAAAAGTGAATGAAAAGTTTAAGATTTGAAAAAACAACAAAAAACAAGAAGAATAGTTTGAAGAATAAGTATAATATTAGAAAGCAACAGAAGAGGGGATTACAGAAGAGAGAAATAGAAGTAGAGAGACAAGGGGGTAAAAAGAGGAGGGAGAAGAAGAGAGGGAAGAAGGAAAGGAAAAGAATTTATAAAGGACAGATATAGAGAAACAGGGCAAAGGTATAAGAATTGAAAGTATAAGCCTGTTTAGAGATAATGGGTGAAAACTTAATTGTAAAAGGGATTCTGCAAAGGTACATAAGATAGTATTGTTATATTACAAATAGAAATAATTTTTGAAAATATGCTTAAAATGATGGATAAAATATTTATTGTAATATAGTGGAATGTTTGTTAATAAACAAATGAAATAAAGTGAATGAGAGAATTAAATTAGGAAAGGATGGGAACATTTTAATTATTATTAATGATTTATAAAATATAAGTTAAGAGAAATATGGAAAAAAATTAATTATGGAAAGTTTATAAGTGTTCCCAAGGAAGTATGATATTTAATTGAAAAGAAAGGTTAAAGTTGTTAAGATTTTAATGAATATTAATGATAGAATTGAATTGGAATGGAATGAGTGTTTTATTTACATATATATATAATCTTTTTTTAAGAATATAGTGTGTATTTTAAGAATGTACCAAGCAGAATTCAATTGGAAGTTATGTATTATATTAAATGTTATAATCTTAAAGGTATACATTGAAGCTTAAATGAGAGATGAGTGGATAAAATTAAAAGATATAAAGGTGTCATACTCCAATTAGTAACTACAGGAGAAAATTTGTTTAATGAGAAAAGATAATATGAAATTGAAACAGGACAGACAAAAGTATAAATACAATGATTTGAATTGAGATGAGATAATTAAAATAAAGTTGAGAAAATTAAAAGAGGGGAAAAACTATGTAGAAAATGTAAAACAGTAATAAGATATGGAATAGAACATAAAAATGAGCATGAAATTGAGTTTGTGTCTGTATGAAGAAGTGTAACCTGGGATCATGCTATTTTCAAAAAAAGATGTTTTATTTGTATTATGTTCTTTTTGTGAAAACCCAAATAAAATTTTCAAAAAAAAAATATTAATAATTAATAATAGTCTCCTTCTTCTCTCTGTATCAGCAACGGCATGACTGTGTTACATTTAAATGTATTTACGATATTGAGAATCCAGTATTATTTGCTTTCATGTGTGAAAGTCCATTACTTATAATGGTGTTATTAATATAAGTAGCAAAAATACAATACATCGAGATATGATATTCTTTCTGTTTCTCTCTCTCTCTCTCTCTCTCTCTCTCTGTCACACACACACACACACACACACACACACTGTACATACTGTCTGCACAAATCTATACAGTTTCCAGGAAAGGGTGGTTTGGGCTAAAGCAATAATGCATTTATAATATATTATATCCAACTTTCTAACTCTTGGAGTATATATTTCTAGATATAAAGGTCCCCCATATTTATATTAAATATATGTCTCCTAATATTGAATTATTGATTATGTGTTGTCAAGGTGGTGTCAACTCTTAGCAACCACATGGATAGATTTTATCCATGAATCTAACAATTTCATTGCATTTAACAAGGAACACTGCTGTACTAGCCAAACTGTGTTTCATATTGCATTTCTCAAATATTTACACTTTTTGGTAATGGACACTTCAGCTGTTAAAAATACTTTCCAAGTAATTGATGCTTTGATCTAATAATGATGCAGTCTACAGAATATAAATATCAATATTTACTTACTTCCTTTTTCAGATTCAGTCATCTATCTTAATCAGAACTGAAATTATACTTTTGCGCAACAGTTACATGTGATGCCAAAAATAAATGGCAAAACATAATTTTCTTTACTTAGCATTACATTATTTCTAAGCCAGTGCAATTTCTGAATCAAAACTGGTTTTGACAGAAGGACCAAACTGGGAAAAGTTTGCGTGTTGCTTTGGGAATTTTAGGTCATGTTGGTTTGGGGCACTCTAATATTTTCCTATATGTGATATCTGAGTTAATGAGGGTTGTCTTGGGATGTATGTGTGTGGAAAACTGATAGAAATCTTTGCTGTAAGTTTTGGTTTAATACTTTAAATCAAGATTCCTTTAAAATTGTTTCCTCTTAAATACAGAGATACAAAATTGAAGCTTGGTAGAACAAAATGATACAATGTGGTCTACCATGACAACTTACCATGACATTTTTGTAATTGCACTCTTCTATTTTTATTTTTTATTGGTGGAAAATGATTGTTATTTCATCCATAATTAGCTACCAATATTGGGGAGATTTTGCTACAAAAAATAAACCATGACAATAAAGATAGGAGTTTGCAATATTTCTAACTAACTAAAAACTACCTACCTACCTACCTACCTACCTAAATCTCTAATTTTAGAATTAGGAATTGTCCTGGTCATCTTTCAGGTAGAGCTTATTTTGTTGTCTATCTCTTGCAAAAAACAGTGCTATCTAAAAATAGTATGCCCTTTGGGAGGGATGGGGTTATGTATTGCCAGTCAGAGTACTCCAATATTGTTACCGGGTAAAGGAATGAAAATAATCAAGATAGCAGCCACAAGTATGTTATGAAGATCCCTTTTAAGATGCATCATATGTATAATAGTCCAGGCTTCAACTGCATGGTAACTGTTAAGTTTGAGCAATGAGAGGCTGAACCAGAGCATGAGTGCA